>CAKAKR010062935.1:0-48300 GCA_916700685.1 Adelosebastes latens
GGATCGCCACTGGCTGCAGAATCTCATCCCGATATCTCACTGCATTGAGATGGCCTTCAATGATGACAAGCCTTGTTTTGCCAGTGAGGGAGATGCCCCCCCACACCATGACACTACCCCCACCAAAAGCTGTTACTCCATCGGTTCAACAATCAGCATAGCGTTCTCCGCGTCGTCTCCATACTTTGACCCTGCCATCCAACTTTCGCAGACAGAACCTGGACTCATCACTGAACATGACATTCCCCCACATGTTCAGGTTCCATGTCTGTGTTGTCGACACCAGCGCAAACGGGCCTGGCGGTGAAGGGCAGTCATTGCAGGCTTCCTGGTAGCCTTATGAGAATACACTGTTTACCATTGGCAGAGCATTTTGGCAAATTTTTCTTGGGCGCTACCCACATAATCAGCTGTGCTGCTCATCCCACAAATGCATGATCCTTACAAGTTGGACATCATTGCGAAGGTAAATAAACAGGCTTTCCAACGATGTAAAATACAATGCCAATTAGTATTGTAACAACAGAGAAATAATCGACCAAACACAAGTTTCCGAACTTTGTTTTTCCAGTATATATAGAGCATGTTGAAGTGAAACACTCCTGCTGCAGTCACTCCTTACTCATCCTGAGTTATCAACAGCTCAATACTTCAAATGTGTTGAATCTCTGTTAAATGAAAGGTGCACAGAGAGTGTAAAGCCAATGAAACAGCTGCAGTAAAACACTCAGGGTAAAATAGTTTGATTCAATATATTTATTGTCTTTTTGCAAGAAAAAAGATCACTTCTCTTACAGCAGCAGGATTAATGGGAATCAATGATGATAATATGAACTGGAACCCAGTGAACATGCATGTGTCGGCTCATAAATACTCATTTCATCGTTATTCAAATGCAGCTGTGAGCCCAGAGCTGAGTATGTTCTGTTTCACTAGTTCAGGTGGTTATGTTGCAACAGTCGACTGGATGAGTGAAGGTGTGTCGTTGTGAAGAGCATGAGGGACAACTGTACACAGCCAGAGTGCACGGGCTGTCATCAATCTGTTTTGAATACATGTCCAGTTCTGTTTCTATGTAAATAAGTGAGTGAGGATCGGCTGCTGTCAGACAGGCAGAAAGAAACAGGCTTTCACAGTGAAAGTGTGTGATTGTTTCTCCTCTCTGGTGCTGTTATATTTTTCTGTTATAAATGAGCACTTTTGAGACATGAAAATAGATGTTATATTTACTGTCTGGATGTTTAGACTGAATACTCCCTTAATTCTGGTGAATTAGAAGATTGAAACTAATGTTGGTGTTTTTGATTTGAACAGGTAATGTTACAGTGTTGAAGGTTTTCATGCAATAAACATGAAGCATATCTATAACAAGTAAAAATAGTTATTGAGATTTTGTTGTTTTTGAAAACTGCAGAGTGATAAATTGCAGTAATCAAATGTTGGTCGATTAGTCGACTAATCGGTTGTTTTGGTCTTAGTTGACTAAGATTTCTTTAGCCCATTAGTCATTTTTTATGCTCTTTCACGCTGAATGACTAATTTCTGAGAAACTTATGAGCACATCTCTGGTAAACACAAGTGTTCGTCGTACAAGTGTTAGTTGACTAAGAATTTCTGTGGTCGAGGACGGCAGCCCTACTATAATGTAAAGTGTCCTTGCTGATATTTCGACATTGATGTGCATTCAAGGGAGAATAAATCAAGTAAAATCAAACAGGCCACTTTTTAAAACTCATAATTAATAATAACCACATAATATAGAATTTAGACAACATTTTTTACAAAATCGTATGAGAGTTAGTTGACTAAGAATTTCTTTGGTCATTGTTATAGGATAACCTGCTTGATTCTTCAGAATGTACTCAACCGTAAGGCTTGAACGTGTTTTAAGACCTGATGAAGACCTACAGTGGTCGAAACATGTTGGCTTTTTTTTAATGATTTAGCCACTATAATAAAAGCTTTTTGGTATATTTCTTTCCTCGTTTGCCACTTGTTTTAATATTTTGGAGTGCCTGGATTACCTTCCTGTCTATCCTAATCAATTAGCTGATTGACAGAAAATGTATTTAAAAAAAATAAATAAAAAAATTACTATTTCCAGCTTCTTGTGAAAACTGACTAATTTTCTGTTATATATCAGAATTAAATTGGCCAAGTATGTGTACACAGTTTTCCATTCATATCATGTCAACTGAATATCTTTGGGCTTTAGGAAATTGTGATGGGCATTTTTTAATATTTTTTATAATTTTATTCACCAAAAGATTTACCAAAAATAAAAATAGCAGATTAATTGCTTATAAAATAATCATTAGTTGCACTCCTACTTCTGAGGTTAACATAATTTGTGGGGGGTTTTCACACAAGTACTCCTTAATTTTCTGACATTTAATACACCAAGAGATTAATCAAAATAAAAGACGAATCAAAATAAATAATAAAAAATAATCATTAATTGCACTCCTACTTCTGAGGTTAAAATAATTTTAGTTTTTTTTTTTTCACATAAAGTGAAGTAAAAGTACTTTTTAATTCACCATAAAAGGGGAACACATGAACAGAAACAAAAAGAAATATTTAAACTTCTCCTTTTTCCAGAAACTTGTGTAAGACAAGCTGTGAAACACAGTGCGACGTGCAGTGAATACACACTTACACAACCTTTATTAGTAACTTGTTAAATTAATTTAGTTTTAACATTTCATACATGCAAAGTTTAGAAAAGAGAGTAGTATTTTTACAAAAAGAAAAGGGAGAAAAATCATGTAACGTAATATACAGTATAAAGCTTCATAAGATCTGACACCGTGTTTGTTTCATCATCCTCTCTGCACCAAACCCTCCTCCATCACACGATCGGCTTCTTATCCATCTTGATGGTCTCGTAGGTGTCAGTGCTGTGAGACGTCAGACCCTGCAGGACACACACACAGGAAACTATAGTGAGAAGTTCAAATACATTTCTACAAACACAATTTTGCGAGCATTTTCTGCACTCTGAGTCTAAGTGTGATTTTTCTTTTCTGACAGCCAAATAAACTCCCATCAGCTGTGCTTTAAGCTGTCACTGTTCCATCATGTGTCTTTTTAAATGTCTTTTTAATCATTAGAATGAGTCTCACCGCATAGATGCCTCCCTCTACGGGCTTCTTCTGTGGGACGAAAACAGTTGAAAGCGATTATAAAGTGTGCTTCAATGTTAAAAACAAACACAGACAAAACCAACAATACACCAACACACAGTGACCACAAGAACTAAACATCAGAATTAGATCCCTGACATATGGTATACATAGCACATAATACACTCAAAGAGAGGATTGTACACAATCACGTAGTGGAAAATGTCATCTATTAATGTATGTGTATAAGGATAAGGAGACAGTGACGCAACAACAAAACATTTTAAGAAAAATAAGAAAACAAACGAAATAAATATAAGTCAATAAATAAATATCTGGTCTTAGGACCCAAAAATGTCACTTTGCAAATTTTCAATATTGCAATCTATCAGACCCTTTAGTATAATATTTGTAAGTCTTTAACCAGCATATTTAAAGAAGGATGTCCAAGTCTTAAAGAAATCACCCATTTTACATTTAAATCTGTATGTTAGATATTCAATTGGTATTAGCTCAAATATCAGTTTACCCCACGATTGTTTAGTGGTGTTTCATCAATCCATCTAAGCAATATATTTGTACATGTAAGAATGCTGCAATGTTTCTTGATAAACGCAACAGAGATGTGTGAAATATCTAGTTCCTCTTTCGAGCCATACGGGTGTAGATTGCTTTATTTATTCTAAGCTGTAAGGGTCAAGAATTAAAGATTTCATAATTTTGCATGATTTAATACCAATTAGCAGGAAGTTGGATCTGACACCTTCATTTCGTGAGAAGAAACACTGGTGGAAACTGTGACTGTGTACAGTGTATAAATAATGTAGGTTGGTGGTCAGCTCAGGCTTTTACAGGAAATGATCGGCTGAGGTTGGCTTTAAAGCAGAACTACTATGTTTGATGGCGAAATACTGAAAACGAATCCAAAGCATTAAATAAACAACATTTTCCCAGCACATTTCATTAAATCATAACCGTCTTATATTTTGTTTGATTCCACAATAATATAAAACTTGAATTTTACCTCAGGCGCTTTGCTGTCTGAATTCATCTGTCAAAATAAACCAGAAAGCACATTTGATTGAGTGATTCACACAATAAAAATGCTGAAATATTCAAGACAATATGAAGAGCAGACAATTGAAAAAAGGTGTCAATGGTGTAAAAGGTGATACAATGAGCATGACAGTAAAAAATATGAATAAGGAAAATATAAGGAAAAATATTAAGGGAGTTAGAGATAGATAGATATTAAGGGAGTTACAGACAGACACAGACAGACAGATCAACACTAGAGAAATATATCTATAGAATACACGATATAAAGAATATTAGAATATACTATAAATATACCTGACTACTACAACTAGCATAAAAAATCTACAATAATAAATAATAATATGTTAATAATCTCTATTTTTATAGCACCTTTCAAAACACAAAAGTGTTACAAAGTGCTTTACAATAAAAACAGAACACATTTAAAACACAAGGATAACAAAATGAACTAAAAGCCGATAACTAAACACATAAAAACCCAAAGAGTAAAACAACTACAATGTCATAAAAACATAAATAAAATCACAACATTAGCAAAGTGCAACAGAATTATCTATATTTGTATAAGCTAGAATAATTACATACATTAGCAAAGTGCAACAGAATTATCTATATTTGTATAAGCTGGTGGAACATTTTCATTACTTTTTTTTTTTACTAGAAATATAGATAATTTCTGAACAAAACTCTGAAATAATCATTTTTGTCAGCATTATCATTCTGAAGAACGTTCACACAACTATAAGGAACACTTGTGCACTTTCTAACACTCAACATGGGGTGTGTGTGTGTGAGTGTTGTTCCTGTTTGTCTTACCCTCAGTCTGCAGTATAAGACGGTGAGAATGACGCCGTAAAGGATGAGAATCCCGTCCAGGATGTAACACACGTTCATGTCTCTGCACACACAGAAAACACATCATTTACCATCAGCAGAAATGTGTCCAGATGTTGTTTAATCCATCTGTTTAACTCAGAATATTCAGAGTTACAGCTATATTGACAATTTCCTCATAACATTTACTCATCCTCGCCGCTGCCGGTGGGATTGATCATGAGAAAGGCAGCAATGAGCACCATCTTACCGGCTGGGCTGTAGATGAGATGAAAGGATCTGTTTAGTTGCTCCTGTGTCGACAGTCAGCGAGATATCTTAAAAAGTCCTCTGAAGTGAGTGAGCTCTGACAGAAGCAGCAGTGAACAGGAAGTCCGGGGCTATCTGTCCGTCTCTTAGTAAAGCTGTGAAACCACACGCCCACCACGCTGCCATCCTCTCTTCACAGAAGTTCCTCTAAAATCACTTGAAAAGAAAACACTGCTTCTATTGGAGAACATTGCTCAAATCCACTGATGCAGCTCTTTCAACATAATTAAAGAGAACAGACATTTAAACAGAAAGCAGAATCGGTCACAAAACCACAAATACGGAGGGTCACGTCTTCCTCTTCTAAGACTAATGTCATCAACCTCCCACGCTAAAAAACTACCTGACAAAAGCAGAAGACATACAAGGAATAATTGGTTTAATAATGGAAAAAGGCCTAACACACTATACAAGCTACAGTTACCAAAAAGGAAGAAAATACAAGACAAATCTACACATTTTTTTACAAGCCACTTGTTTTTCAAAAGTAAAAACATTCGGAAAATTGCATCGTCATAACTTAGGCACCTTCAAAATGATAGAAAACGAATTATAAAAAAAGGTTTTGGAGCCCAGAACAACTCTAGCATGCATTTTTTTAAAAACATCTGCACTTGGATGAAATGTCAGACAACATTGGACCTGGTATTTGGTTATTTTTATAGAAACGGTAAAGGGATTTTTAAACCATGTTTTCACTGGAAAGAAAAGCAAACATGTTGCGGCTCAACAAACTGTAGGTAGAAGATGCCACAGATCGGCTCAAGTCTCAACATCAGGCGAGTTTCGGCGTTACAGTAAGTTTCAGGACCTGGAGGAGGAGGAGGACAGATGTGCCCCATCGCTCGTCCTCCACATCTGGAGAGTAAGGCGGCTGTCGGATGGAGGCAGCGTGTTTCAGCTCGTGGCACAAGGCGAGGGCGGTGATGCGCTACTGCTGCAGAGGAGCTGCAGAGAGGAGTTACAATCACACGTCTGGTTTGGGATCTTTGTTGAAATGCATTTAAAAAAAAAATAAAAACCATAGAAGTCAGCTGATAGTTTAACTACAGCTGCCTGTTCAGGACTGAATTCCTTATGTGTACACGGCTTAAAAAAGCCTGGAATAGACCCATTTACCCCTGCTATTAACATCTGTATCTGGATAATGCCATCTGATCACAGGCCTTTACATTTACAGCTGGTATTAATAACTGTTCTCATTGGCTCAATTCTGCATTGTGATTGGATATAAATATGTAAATTGAGCTCAGAGACTTGTCAATGATGTGTAAAAAGTTTCAAAAGCTTTCAACAACATGACAACGGCTGCTAGATTGTATTCCTTTTTAGATGTAGTGAAGATCTTAATGTTTTTAGAATCATTCTTCTTTTAAATTGATTTTTGCATCTTAGACTTTCACAGCTGTTGTATTTTATGACATGATTTTGTTTTTTTTGAGGTTTTTGTTTACCTTGTGTACTTTCTGAAAAGACTTTATAGATTGTTCATGTGATTCAGTTGTTTTTTTCTAAAATATCTTAATATCAGGCACTGAAGGCCCGTCTCCGTCCTGATAAAAGCTCCACGACTTTATCATTCTACGTTTGACAAATCAGATATAGTTGTATTACAATAAATACATTATGGAAGGCATAATGTACAGCGAGCTGGTCTAAAGCGCCCTAAAGGGGTTTATTTCACAACAATGACCCGCTAGCTGTACATTATCTCGCTTATTACACGGCTACTTACTTAAGAAATCAATAATTTGTCACAAAAACGGTCCGCCAAAGTTCGACATCAGAACTGCGCCCATAACGGTCTGTTATACAAAGCAACGGTCTGCTATAAAGAAATAACAGAACGTAGAACGCCGTGATTGACCAATCAGAATCGATTATTCAACAAAGCCGTGTAATAAATTTGAATATTGTCACAAACCAATTATTTCTCAGCAGAGAGTTGCTCAGGTGTCATGGAGACAAATGTTATCACGAGACCTAAAGTATGGGCATATACATCCTCCTCTTCTTCCAACCATCACGATGACAACTGAGCAAGTGAGTAAGTGACTTTTCAACTTGATGGGTAATTTTAATTAAATTTATCTCTTAAAATGTGTTTTCCAGATTGCATGCACACATGGCTGACATCCAATCACAGTGCAATCCAGACCAGATCTGATCTGATCTGATCTAGTTGATGCAGTAGTAGATATTTCTGCACGAATTTACACCTTGCATTAAAAGATAAATCTGGAGATAATCCGTAATTTTCTTATTCTCAATGAATCCCATGAAAAGGCAATGAATTGATCTTCTTAAAAACGTATCATCTGTGCCTGATATAAAACTATTCATGAGCCGCAGTGGATCACATGTTCCTTCATTACATGATGAACATGGGCACTGTGGTTAATTTAGAGTTAATCTCAAATACACTTCCTGGCGCCGTAAATACTCACAAGCTCGTATTAGTCAGCAGCTTAAAATAGTGACATAAATGTCTCATTTACTCCTGTTTTAGTAGCATTTGTGCCCAGCTATTTTAGGAAATTATTTAGCCTTTCCTTAAATTAAAGTATATGTTTTTTAAAGAATGGACTTTTAGACAAAGTAGGGAAGTCAGAAAGTATTGAAACACATTGTTGGTTTTATGTATTTTCATGGGATTTGTTGACAATAAGAATAACACCAGGCCTATGCTTTGACATCCTTATCCAGGTAGGATAAGCAGATACAGATTGCACGATAATAACAGGCATACATGGGGTCTTTGTTTAGTCTTCTTGCTAAAACTGTAAAATGAATAGTAAACATGCCAGTGTAGAATAAAAACAAAACCTGCATATTTAGACAATCATGAAAAGAGAGAGTCTGGAGTAGCTCAGGAATGTACTTCCATGTTTCTTTACAGTCAGATAAAAAGACATTTTGGGCCAAAAGCCGCTTGTTAATTCAAAGCACATAATGCTACATTCTGTAAGTAAAAAAAAAAAGTCACACCCTTTAATATAAAAACAGTCCTTGTCATCTCAAACAAAACGATGTACTGACAGGGAACCAGAAGGCAGTGGTACACCAGCGTTGCTGTCAAGAGCTGAGCTCCAGTTAGTCTGTTTTTTAAGACACAAGAAAGAGGAAGTGACAACTGTGATGTAATCCTCCTCCTCTGGTGGTCATGTGTTGAGTCAGCGCAGTGAAGTAGTCCAGTGGTTACAGCAACAGTGGAGGCAAAAAGAGAAAAAGTCCCCTTTAGACAAAAGGTTTTTTTTTTTTTTTTACAGCGTGTTGTAAAAGACTTTACAACAAAGGGAAAGAAAGAGTCAAGGCATCTGTTTGATTCCAGGTTTGAACAATCGTTGAGCTGATCACAGTTTGATATCAGAGCGTCTGTGATGATCATAAAAACAGGAGGAGGATTCTCCTCTCCTTGAATGTCACAGACAGGAAATTATTGGATATGGGAGTGGACCACGTGGCCTCCACATGTCCCGCCACATCCAGCAAGGAGCGAGCACGGAGTGAGGACAGCGCGGGAGAAGGAGACGCCTTCACACCGAGGTCTCCGACTGCAGCCTCATGACGAACTTGTGGCTCTTTGGGTCGATGAACTCCTCCCCGAGCCGCAGGAAGGGGAGCGGCGTCACCGTGACCACCAGGGAGAAGTCCAGGCGGCGCAGGGAGAAGACCAGACCCTGACGCAGGGCCGAGGTCACCGGCTCCTCGCTCACTAAGGTCCACTGGCGCCCCCTGCCGTTCTGTTGCTGGTACTGCATGGTGGGGCCGGGGGAGAGGTAACGCTCCAGGAAAGCCTGACAGGGTGGAGGATGCAGGAGGTCAGTTGTCATGGTTTTAACCCTCTGAGACCCTGGAGCAGGCTCAGCTTTAGAAGGTACAAATATCACATGAAACTAGAAAAACCTAATGAATCCATCGGTACCAACCGTGTAAGGTTCGCTTGTCGTGAAGGAGGCTAAATAACGCTCCAAAGTTGGGCTACATTTTGGCGAGGAAAAACTGGCATGGCCATTTTCAAAGGGGTCCCTTGACCTCTGACATCAAGATATGTGAATGAAAATGGGTTCTATGGGTACCCACGAGTCTCCCCTTTACAGACATGCCCACTTTATGATAATCACATACAGTTTGGGGCAAAACCATGCAGTTTTCTGAATGCAGTACAAATGTGTTATTTTCTCCTATTCTAAAATGGTGTATTTGAATATTTCTGCATACTGGGGTCCCTAAACAGTCTTGGAATTACATAAATTGGATACCACTGTAAAGCTGAGACTCTTGTGGATCCAATGAGCCCAATTGTATTCATGTGTGATGATGTCCCCATAGTAGCTATTTCATTGTAGTGAGACCATTTTTTTTAACCTTGACCTCACTGTATAAAATGACCTGTGGTGACCTCTAGGATAATCACAGCCTCATGAAACTTCACAGCCACAAACTAGAGACCTAGAGCATTCAGAGGATGGATGGCTTTCCTAGCTAGATTGACAATAAGGGGGTTTCTGAGCAGTTTACACAACAGAAGTGCTCGCCATCCAATCGCCAAAAAATTTAATTCTTGCAGAAATCTCCAAATGTTGAAAGTTTTTGATACCAAATCACAGCATGGCTTTTTCTATGGTGTTCCTCAAGGTCTTGGTGTCTTAATGTGGTATTTTTTATCATTTTTTTATCAAGTCTCATTAAATAAAAAATGGTTAAATTTAGCACCAAATCTGTGTAACAAATTATATCAACCTGAAAAATCACTGCAACAACTCATGAGACATAATAGAGCATGCGGATGTCCATCACATACTTCCATCATAATGTTCTAAGCCCTTATACACTTACAGTTTATTCAAATTCATTCATTCATTCATGTTTATTTTTTATTTATGACTAGAACAACTTGACCCACAGTGCTGAGCTGCAGCTCAAATTAATCTTCAGGTTCCCAGCTTTCAGATGATGTACACCACTTCTATGTGACATCTACTGTTGACCTGCTATCGCCCCCTAAAAACCCCATGTACTCCCCTTAAAAAGACAAAAACAGGTCTGTTAATAGTAAAGTACGTTTGTTGCTGTGTGATCACTTCTTTTACCTTGGGCGTCATGTTGTGTGTGATGCAGAACTGCAGGTGTGTGAGGATGCTCTCCATGCTGTGGAAGGCCTGCTGCCGGGTGGTCCTCAGGTATTTCTGCATGGCTCGGGCCATCGGGGCGAAGATGGCTTGAGCCGCCTCCCGAGGGTCCATCACCTCCCTCGGGTGTTTGGGGGACGAGGCGACTTCGTCTTCATGGAGACGCTTGATGTGCGTGAAGGCCTCTTCCACCGCCACGACCAACCTGGAGGGTTGAGAAAAGGCATCATTATAGACGAAGTCAGATATGTTGTTATCTCTCAGCAGAATCTATTGATATAGAAGATTCTCTTGGTTGCTTAAACAATGCGATCTGGATATCTTGACAGTCAAATGCTTTGTTTAACTCTGATAGAGATAAACAACAGCAAGCATATGTTGGCTGTGCTCTGATAAACATTCTAAGTAAATATTAAAAGGATCAATTATTCCATAAACCAGTCAGTTTTATTACTTACTTACAGAAGTGTGATATATTTCACAGAGACTCTACCAAGAGTTAGAAACAGTAATAGATTCCCTTAAGGATCTGTATGTGTTGTATTACAGGCAGACCTAATAGTTACCAGGAGATTCTCAGCAAACTAGCCATTTAATTGCAGTGTTTTTATTAATTCACAAACCGCTAGTACAATGTAAATATGTGAGAGCCAGTGTCTGTTTACACACGCGACAGAGCTTCAATACAGGCAAATATACTGCAGCTCAATACAAACTTGTCAGAATACACAAGTTGACACTTTGTGTTGCTGGGTCGAGCCCAGACAGGCTGATACCAATGTTCAATATTGAGATCTGACTTTTCTACATTTTCTTTTAGTAAAAATTACTGTTATTTCTAAATTCTGCATGTCTGAAATGTTAAAACTAAATTAATTTAACAAGTTACGAATAAAAGCTCCGTCAGTGTGTTTTCTCAGCTTGTTTTAGCCAAGTTACTGAGAAAACACAAGTTTAAATTAATTTTTTGCTTCTGTTCATGTTTTCCCCTTTTTTGATGAATTAAGGAGTTCACAAATGAGAAAAAAAAAAAAAAAAAAAATTATATATACTGTATATATATATATATATATATATATATATATACATTAACCTCCCCCCCTCAGAAGTAGGAGTGATACTAATGATTATTTTTATTATTTATTAAGACATTTTTGATTAATATTTTGGTCTATAAAATGTCAGAAAATTATGAAAAATGACCATCACAATTTCTTAAAGCCCAACGTGACATCATCTAATGTCTTTCTTTGTCTGACCAACAGTCCAAAGCCTAAAGATATGTAGTTTACATGATATGAATATGGAGTCAAATTCCTTCTATGTGTACACATACTTGGCTAATGTCATTCTGATATAAAACAGAAAGTCAGCCGTTTTTCACATCTAAGAAGCTGGACTTGGTATTTCAGATTTTTGTTTTTTTTACATACATTTTCTGCCTTACGGTTGAGTACACAGAGCAACCAGTTATCTGTCTTTCCAGCTAATTGATTAATCAACTAAACCTATTACTTATAAACTAGATTTGAATCACAGCGGCACATCCTTCCATTCCCTCTCTGTCTCTTGTTTGCTGCCCATTCCTGGTTTCCACTGGGAAGCAAAGGGACGGAAGTTGAATTTATGTTTAAAACAAGAGGAGAAATTGAGAGAGAAAAGATCACCCCTGAACCAAAACAAAAAATGAAGGTGTAAATTGTGAGTGTTCAGCCTAAAATTACCAATTTAGTCACAGTGTTCCCCTCTCTCCACACACAGACAAATACTACATGGAAGTGTCTGTATGCGCATCGTCATTGTCTACCTTTTGTTTGCTGCTCTAACCAGTCACACAACACAATGAATCCCCTGCTGTCAAGTATTAGTAAGTTAAGGAACATCCATCCGACCTGGCCTTGCGTTTTCGGACCCTGCGGTCCATCTCGGCCTCCTCGTAGTAGAACTCGTTGTGGGAGTTGTCTCTCCTCCGGGCAGCAGCTGCTATCATGGCCCGAGACTGGCCTGTGGAGTTATTGGTGGTGCTTTCTACAACACAACACAACACATGCACAAGATTACATTTCAGGTGATGCTCATATTCAGAGAGAAATAACATTCACATTCACAGGTAGAGTAGTTTCTGCTGCTTTAAGGTTTAACATCCTCAGTATAATGTCACTGAATGTGTCATCTGGTCCTGACCAACAAATGACAATGGAGACAAAAGCTATGGATTATGGATTAGAAAGCAGGCGTCAGAGCCGTGACGAGGCTGTATTTACCGTCCAGGGAGTAAACCTTGAAGCCGGTCATCTTCTTGGACAGGATGGACTTGGGCAGGTTGAGCAGGGCCGGGTTGTAGACGGAGAAGTCGTTGTAATAACGGTCCAAAACCCAGACAGCTGCCCGCTGGATACTAAAACACAGCGTGTCAATCATCAGTGCCTCAGTAAGTACAGGTCTACCATCAGCTGCTGACTGGATATAAACTTTATACACACACACATGACAACAACAGTCAACAGTACAACGCTTTCCAAATGAGGTTATTATTCTTGTATCTATACGCAGGGAGTGAATTCAAATATCTTCTGTTCAGATGTTGAAAAAAGAAGTCAAATGCAGAAATTAGGGCATGAACGCAACTTGCGACTTTTAGGTTGTATCGGGCTCAGTTTTAAAGCTAGAGTGAAGATACTGGTATAAGAATCCATCGGTACCAACCGTGTCATACTAGCTTGTCGAGAAGGAGGTTAAATAACGCTCCCAACTTGCGCTAAATTTTGGTGAGATAGGACGATTCTGATATTTCTGTGTTCATTCAAATTGCCAGACAGCAAATCTGGGGCCAAGTTGTATTACAGCACAGGAAAAACTATTTAAATGACACTGAGGAGCAGAGAGTGAATGGGCCAACAGCAGCTAATTGATGCTGAATGAATTAAGGAAGACAATAAGATGTAGTTAAAAGCTCAGAAAAGTTAGTAAATGGACCTCAGAGCACAGAATATTTTGTTACACAGGATTGTATCCCGTTACTACAAACACAAACTTATGCCATTAGAATAATTTTAAAGACGCTATAATCACATTTAAAAGGTGCTAAATTCAATATCCGAGCATTAATATAGTATCAAACAACTATTGTCTATGTAAAGATATAGAGGAGTAATGTCTACCTGAGCAGAGAATGAAGTCTCTCTCCCTCTGTGTGTGTGTGTTGGAATCTGAGCTTCTCTGTGCTTTATTGACATCGCCGAGCCAGCCATGTACGCGTAGCACCCACCCTCCGGTTAGCTCTGTCAGTACTTTTGCCGTTGTTTACATTGTTGAGCGTTGTTAGCACCGTTAGCTGCGAGCTACGGATAGCTGTTGCCATGTTGAGAGCCGTTGAGAGGCAATAGAAATGCTCCCAATCTCGTATTTAGCTCAACATTTCCAACACATGGGTTTTAACCAATAGCCTACTTTGATATTTTGGTTGTCAAAGCGAGAGTGTAGCCTGATCTTATTTTGTCAAAAATGGATATTCAATATTTTCAAATTAAGTTCTTCTCTTCATCTTTGTTCAGCAACAAAAGTATCAAGAACTCAGTAGAAAATTTTACCATCATGTTTGCCATTGTGTCACTAACCTGAGGTGGCCCACGTTGTAGAACTTGCTGGCTCCGTCCGTGCTCCGCACCACCTTGAGGCAAAAGGCCGGCTGCAGGTGTCGCACCTCCAGCAGCACCAGAGCCAGGTACTGTATGAAGAGCAGGGCATCCACCAGCGAGGCGGCGTATTCCACGATCCCCCTGTAGTCCCTCTCCTGGGGCTCCAGCACCCGCACGCCGTAGAACAACCAGTAGGACGCTACGAACAGGAACACCAGCACCATCAGCAGGCAGCGGAAGACGAAGAAGCGCGGGAGTGTGGCGCGAGGAGGCCGGAGGAACAGCGCCCAGGACGAGATGAGCAGGACCAGCAGCTTGAAGGCCAGGGAGACGTAGAGGCCTTCGCAGGGCGTGCCGCAGGGCTCGAGGGCGTCACGCCACAGGACCTGCGGGAGGATGAGGAAGGCTAGAGGTGTGACCAGGGCGAAGAAGCTCAGGCAGCCTCCCAGAGCCGGGCCAACGAAGCGCTTGCACTCCAGCGGAGTCGACTCCTCCAAATCTTTGGTGACGCGGGTCAGGTCCTCGTTAGAGATGCTGTGTTCTGAGGTGCCGGTGACCACCGTGGTGGTCTCGCCCCAGTTATCATCCTGTCAGAGATAAAAATTCATGTGTGTTCAGGGTTTATTTCCACAGTCTATAAAACCTACAAAATAGCAACAAATGGTCAATACAAGAACTCAATAAGTAAGAAATGAAAATAAAGAACTACAAGCTTATCTGAGCTTTTCTGCAGGTTTTACCAAAATATGTTTGTGGTATTTTTACTAGACAACTCAACAAAATTATTAATCAGATCTGGCTAGCGCTTTTATACGGTAACAATAAAGTAATTAATCAAACAATTAGTGAGAATCTATTCTGCATCGAGGCAGAAACCCAAGATATTTATATGAAAGGTGTGTTTAGGAGGTAAAGAGAGCCTAAGCAACTATAGAAGCATCATTTCAGATGTTTTAATCCTCCCTTTCTGAAAAGAAAACCAGAAAAAATATTAGACAAGTCCGTAAACTCTGTCATGATTACAGAAAAGTTCAAATATTCTATGAAATTATATAAGAAATCAACCCCCCCCCCTGTATCTATGTATCCATTTGTGGGCCAGCAGACGAGCCAGGAAGGGTGACGGGTTGGTTAAGCTTTAATACAAATGCCTCTTTACTATTTAAAGAAAGACGCCTCTTCACTTCATATAGGAACAAACAAACATCCTCAGTCCCTTTAATGAACACATGCCTTTTAAATTTAATATAATATGTCTTTGGTATTTTAAGACTCACACCACCAGACAACACCTGCTCTTTCCCAACTGACTGACAAGCACTGAAACGCAGTGACCATGGACTGTATGTAAAGATGGACGACGCGTCTCAACTTCCTCCCACTGTACAGAAGTGAGGCTAAAATATCCCAGATGTTTTGGCTTCACTTTTGGGGAGCTGTCATGTCGACCATCTTTATATACAGTTTATGGCAGCTCCGAGACATCAGAGGAATGGAGAAAAAGACACTTCTACACAAGAACAATCTTTTTAAAGGGATCATATCGAACTAAATGTTTGATAGGATTAAAGTAAATTATAGTTTGTAGTTGGTAAAGGAACTAAAGTACCAAACAAAACATTCACAAAGAAATAAACACCTTTGGAACAACCATTGTGTTTTAAACAAATAGCAGAGGTCATTAATAAGTGGCAGATTAATAAGTTTGGCTTTAAAATGGACAAACGTGAGTAGAAAGCAGTGTGACTGACCCTTTCATCTCCGCGGGTCGACTCGGCATCCAGC
This sequence comes from Adelosebastes latens, assembly GCA_916700685.1. Lineage (NCBI taxonomy): Eukaryota > Metazoa > Chordata > Actinopteri > Perciformes > Sebastidae > Adelosebastes > Adelosebastes latens. The sequence continues at coordinate 15,883 of CAKAKR010062935.1, forward strand.
AGCGGCTCTCCAGGAGTCTGGATGGTGACCGATTTGTCTGCCCGACTGCTGCCGTCTCGGCTCTTAGAGCGGTGGCGATCCCTCCTGTCCCTGGAAGACAAACACGTCAGGGAGGGTTACTGGATGAGTTACTTTCTTTTAGTCTCCTCGTGAGAGATGTTTGGATGGAACATGTTCAGGGCATGCTTTAGTATAGTAGTATAGTATAGTATATTAATCAGACAGACATACAGTACAAGATTTGAAGTCGTTTTTCCTCGGATTCCCAAAAGCAACAGAACAAACATCCTTGGTTCCTTCACTTTTAGCCTAAATTGTGTGGCTGTCCTGTGAAAGTAATGTATCTCCGAAAAAATGGCGACTTCTCATGAGCTACGAAAAATAGTCCTTGTTTCAGCTTTGTGGCAATGCATTTTTCAGTTGGGGGGAAAACAAAGGACTTGTTGAAGCACTGCAACCCTGAACATCTTAATAAAATAATGGGTTGAATATGATAATAGTTAAATAACTGCTGCAAAAAGTTTAATTCTCATTGTGGCTTCAGTTATGTTGAGGATGTACATATTTCATAATATATATTTTGTGACATGTTGTGGACTGGCGATCGGCCGTCAAACAGTTTGAGGCCCTTGGTGAGCGTGTGTCGTCCTATTTTTTGCGGTGTATAGTCTAGTGTGCTCTAGTCTGCCTGTGTCAAAGGTTCTTCGGTCGATTCAACATGTTGAATGATTCAGCATGTTGAATCGGCAGCGGAGTTCGTCGTCAGTGAGAGAAATCACTCTGATTGGCTGTTCAGCTTAAACGAATCAGTGCACGAGAAGAGAAACGGAATTGAGGAAAGCAAGCAAACGAGTAAAGTCAAGAGGAAAAACACAGAAGGCTCTTCTCATTGTTCATCTCATCTGATCATTCCAATACACGGATATTTTCACAACGACATGGCACATCTGAAATGAAGCTAAGCGGCGAGTGAGAGTGGTGTGAAAATGGTCGGCAAACGCTGCTTTGTTTCATGTACGTATCAGAACAACTGCTTGTATATCCGCCGTCCCCGGTCTTCCTGTTTTCCTTTTTGAATGATGAATACAGACTACCGCCGCCTGCTGGTGTGGAGAGTTTCACGCAGGCGCAGCCAACTGGCCGTCGGCTGTAGTCTTTGCGGTGTGTTCAAATGCAACTTGTCGGCCAAGACAAAGGTGAATGATTACTGAAACTCTTCCATATTGTACATATAACGGTCTCCACCAACACAACATATAACAAGTACTCATAGAACTTGAATACGTTCAGTGGTTGTTGGTAAAATGCCAGCGAGAGAAGATGATGATAAAATGATGTCATCCGTGTGACCTGTGTTACACCCACCTGTGCTTGCGGGAGCTTCGGGAGTGGGAGGATTTGTACGAGTAGCCCGAGTACTGCGACTCGTTGTCCATGTCTCGGGTCGGCGGTGAGCGGGCTTTACGAGCCCCGCCTCCTCCTCCTCCCCCCGTGCCGCGATGCTCGCCGACTCCTCCCAGCTGGCTCTTGCGCTCGGAGATGGACTTGGTGGTGAGAGCCAGGGGCAGCTTGAGCAGGTCAACCTTACTCCTGAGGGAATCTATCTTGGAGGCCGACGAGGAGGGAGCAGGAGAAGGGAGAGGAGGAGAAGAGGGGTGGGAGAGGACGGCGGGTAGGAGAGAAGCCGCGGGGGAGAGATGAGTCGGCTTCGATCTGAAAGAGACGAGCAAAGAGAGAGTGATGGTTAAAATTTCAGTTTCTGCTGAGGATCACATACAGCTGTCCACATTTTATCTGCTCTGGATTATGATGCATGAAAATGACCCTGAGCACTCATCAATCATCCGTTATACAGGACATCACACAAAATACAGCGGAGGGTTATTATTTTAAGCCCTTCTTGGTGAGCTTCCTGCCTCGTGTTTCTAGCAGTTATCACACCAGACCATCTAGACGGATACACTTAAAGCTCCTCAGGGTCTATTCTGTACTTCCTTTTTAAATAATGCATTATAATCGACTAGATAAACATCATTTGGAAGCACTGCCTTTATATCTGGCATTCAAACAGCACGTTGAATAAGTAATGTAACTGTTTAAAACTTGACTACAACTTTTATAATACGGTTTTAAAGATCTGCCAGTAAAAGGTAGGGAAGAAGAAGAAGTATGTTCGTAAATAACGCTGGATTTAAAAAACTTATAAAAAGAGACTTTGCAAATGTTTTATGTGGAAGGAAACGCTTTCAACATTTAGTGAGGAAAACTGAATGTAAACACACATTTCGTTTGTTTACAATAAAACTTACATAAGGCCCCTTTAAGTGACTGATTTATGCTCTGATGATTTCAGAACTAAACCTGACATATAACACTAATTGTAAACACAGTTTTAGGGCCAGACCAATATTTTTTGGTGACGTTTTTCACCGTTTATTTCTTCATTTGATTGTTTATTGGTGTTTTTTTAGGGCTGTCAATCGATTAAAATATTTAATTGTGATTAAGCGCATGATTGCCCATAGTTAATCGTGATTAATCGAAAATTAATCACACATTTTTTATCTGTACCTTAAAAGAGAGATTTGTCAAGAATTTAATACTCTTATCAACATGGAATGGACAAATATGCTGCTTTATGGAAATGTATGTATATATTTATTATTGGAAATCAATTAACAACACAAAACAATGACAGATATTGTTCAGAATCCCTCACAGGTACTGCATTTAGCAGCAAAAAATATGATCAAATCAAAACATGGCAAACTGCAGCCCAACAGGCAACAACAGCTGTCAGTGTGTCAGTGTAAGCGGATTTTAACCTCCTTCTTGACAAGCTAGTATGACATGGTTGGTACCAATGGATTTCTTAGGTTTTCTAGTTTCATATGATGCCAGATCAGAGTGATCTTCACTCTAGCCCTCTCTGAGTCTGCTACAACCTCCAAAAGATGGTTTGTGTTAATGCGTTAAAGAAATTAGTGGCGTTAGCTTGTTAATAATACACCGGGCTGATGCCGGCCTCTTACTAGATGTTGTCCAGTCATGTCATGTCATCCACTCTTGATCTGTTGGAGGTTTTTCACAGTTTATTTCGTCATTTGATTGTTAATGTTTAGTGGTGTTTTTTTTATTTCTAAGCTTAAATGTATGAGACAGTTATCCTTACACAATTTAAACGTCTTTAGTCTGGATTTAAATTTGGGTTGAAACAAAGGTTTGCCTTCCTTATTGATTGATTGGTCTATTTTTCTTTTAATTCGATGGGATAGTTTCTGTCTGTAAAATGTAAAAAATAAAAATTAGAGCTGCAACGATGAATTGTTTAGTTGTCAATTATTAAATTAATCGCTAACTATTTTGATAATCGATTAATTGATTCAATTCTTTTTTTAAAGTCTAAATTCTCTGATTTCAGCGTCTTAAATGTGAATATTTTCTGGTTTCTTTACTCCTCTATGACAGTAAACTGAAGATCTTTGAGTTGTGGACAAAACAAGACATTTGAGGGCGTCGTGTTGGGCTTTGGGAAACACTGATTGACATTTTTCACCATTTTCTGACATTTTATAGACCAAACATCTAATCGATTAATCTAGAAAATAATCAACAGATTAATCGTCAATGAAAATAATCGTTACTTGCAGCCCTAAAAGTAATAAAAATGCCCATCACAACGTCAAAAGTGATATCTTAAAATTGCTTTTTTGGTCCAGCTAATAATTGCCATCTAATCAGAGATACAGGCTTCATGATTTAATATATGTTAGACTGAAGCACTCTTTTGTGTCACTCTGAAAAATTTATCTATCATCATCATCAGTCCAAAACCCACATATATTCAATTTACAATTATATAAAATATAGACAACCAGCAAATCCTCACATTGGAGGAGCAGGAACAAGCAAATGTCTAGCATTTTTCTTTTAAAAATGAATCAGCAAATTATTTCAGCTCTGGTTTAAATGTAAAGTTTTGATGCTCTAAATGTTTCCAACCTGTCAAGAATAAAAATGTGAGGGAATCACTACAAAAATGAGAACATTCAGGTATGAAGTGTCCAATTTAGAAACATCGGCACAAAGAAACAGTCGCTCAAAGATTATCCGGATCAGTTTCAGGTTTCAGGAAGGATTCAAACATGCACACCAGTCAGTTTAATTGTAGAAATATGACGTAAAATGAGCCTTTAAATCAAGAGTCCATGTAAGTGGTTGGTGGCTCCCGTGGGAATCAAACCTCTCACCCTGGCACACTGAGGACTGTGATCTAGTGACACTAACACACATTAGACTGAGGCTTCACTTTCTGCCCTGTGTTCGTATATCACTTCGTCTTCCGGGTCTCGGTCCGAGGTTAATCATCACACGACTGTATCTCCTCTAACCAAGAAGCCAGCTTTAGCCGCCGTTAGCTCGGACACAATGGCGGCCATATTGGATTACTGTGTTTTCACAAAACTTGTTTGCCCTCTCCCTCCCTCTCTCCGTCTCACATTCCCTCCCGCACTCCCCCCGTCCCCTGGGAAACAGGGCCTCTCCGCTGCCATGGCGATGAAAGAGGGTGTTCAGCTGGAGGGGGATTGGAGGTTGACAGTTGCCGTGGAAACCTGACCTTACGCCGCCCTCCGCCACACTGTTCTCCACGCTGGGGAGAAATCGCCAAAATAAAAGTGTTGGCATGACGGATGTCGGACTGTCATACGCTGGTTAATTGATAAAGGGCGGGTGACGCTCGCTGGCTTTGATTGGACCTCTGTGGGAAATGGAGAGGGACGTTGGCTGCCATCGCTGTCATACGGGGTCCTGATTTAACTTAATGTGGCTTTTCTGCTCCATCAACGCCATTGTGTTTAAAACCCACTTCCCCTTCGAGCCAAATACTGTGCGACGACGAATCTGTCTGTGGGATTTCTGTGAGTTTGTCCTCATCATATTCCTGCTGCACTCCTTTGTTTTACAGTCATATTTCGTCTTAAGATGAAGCGCCCCTCATCCAGTACCAATAAACCCACTAAGTCTTACCAGACTAGAAGATTTTGAATCCCTGCAGCCATGTGCAAAACCTCAACATGCCTATTCCAAACCACAAAACTCAAATGAGTAACAGCCTCTTCCTGGTGTGTCATCACAAGCTTTTATCTTTAGTAATGGCAGAGGAATGAGCATCTTATATACACAGTCGTGCTGAGCTTTTATGCCATATAAAGTGCAGTAAACTGTTTCATGCTGACCACATGATATCTCTCTGCTACAGAGAGGAATCGGCCCTCCGAATGTCACGCAACACACGAGCAAATGCTTATTTTAGATATTGCACAGTTGCATGACATTACGCTGAAAAAGAAACGGCAAGACTCAAGATCGGTCCTTCAGATAGTCGCTGCGGATTCACATGGAGAAGCAGATTTAAGTGGAGTAAAGTAGGAAATGTGCTGAGGGAGAGCACTCGCAGACTCCCACAGAAACCACATATTTCTAAGACCGGCAATAAAGTAAATCTAAACAGTGTTTTTATCTAATGGCTGTGGAAGTTTAGCTGGAACTTGCCCTGCCAGACAGAGAAACGTTGGCCAAAATAACAATCTGAATCCATCGCTTGGCCTTATAATGTTTACTCGCCACCTCCTAAAAATAACAATTAAGCAGTTACAGTAATACTGTCCATATTTCAAAGCAAGTACACTGCAAGATGAGTCACTATGAGTCACAGTATGATCTGTGACACTAAATGTTTTTAGGAGTTTCACAGACGCAAACCTGCCAAATGTCTACCTCATTAGGTATAGCAACAATAGCCAGAGCCATGCAGGGCCCATATGTATCCAAAAAGGAGGAATTAAAAGGACCATGAATAGAAATCTAAACCCCCACCAGTGGCCGCTAAAGGTGGAATACAAACATGTTGGGAACAGCAAATATTGTGGTGATGACTGAAGGTTGTTGTGAGGATGGCACTAAAAGGAAAAGTAATTCAAATCAAAAGGGTTTCATCGCCTTATATTTAAGGCTGTCCTCGACCAAAGAAATTCTTAGTCGACTAACACTCATACGATTTTGTCGACTAATCGATTAGTTGATTTAATCGACAGATCTGTAAAACGGAGTTTCTCCACAAAGAATCACACAAAAGCACCACTTTAAATTTTTACCAGAGAAGTGCTCAGAAGTTTCTTATAAATAAGTAATTCAGCATTAAAAAAAGCATAAAAACTGACTAATTAACTAAAGAAATCTTAGTCGACTAAGACCAAAATGACCGATTAGTCGACTAATGGACTAAGAGGGGGGCAGCACTACTTATATTGTGAGGTATGCTGTGTGCAAGGTTTACATTTTGCTCCGGGGTGGGTGGAGGTGTCAGAGTGTCAAAAATGTGAAGAGATAATCCTCTGGACAGCATGAAAGTGCTCAGTGAATTTTAGGGCAATCTGCCCATTACATTTCCTGTGTACAACTGGAAAATTTAGTCCAACGGTCATACAGCAGGTAAGGTTGGTGTGGTGACCATGACTACAGTCTATTTCAAGCGCATTTTGCAAATGTTTTTTGAGACACAGAAAAATGATAGAAATTTAGGTGAAGGAAGATTTTTGCCCTGATGGTGACGTTAGATAAAAGTCAAGGGTCACCCAAACAAAATAGAGATTAATCCTCTGAGGACCATGAATACCTATATACATACAATAACAAATTTAATGGTATTATTGTAAGTATTCGTCAATATATCTTGCTCTGCAATCTGTCTCATGAAGCAGGATTGGGGACAGGTAAAGTTGAAAGAACTGCTTCAGGCTTTACTCAGAAAAGTTATCCTCAGGGATCCGACTTTATCTTTGGGTTTTGGACTGTTGGTCGCACAAAACAATACATATTTGGACATCACCTTTGGCTTTCAGAAATTGTGATGGGCCTTTTTCACTGTTAGTTGCAGCCCTGATTATCACCCTGACTTAAATTATTATATTGTGATTAGTAAATACATTTTCAAAGCTGTATAGAAGTATATTCTCAAGTATCTAATATCTCGTGCTGTGAGGAAAATTGGGAGTCATGATATCTTGCTATGAGAATTTTGTCACAATACGATTATGTGGTGAGTATTGCATCCAAACCATAGACTGTATATAAGAAGTGGACGTAGTCACCGTGACATCACCCATTGGTTTGTGGACTGCCGTGTTGAAGCCTCGAATTCGGCATTTCGGGCGTCACCATGTTGGCTTTTTGTTACCACAAGTGACACGAGAGGGTGGAGCTAAGTACAACCAAACGATGAATAAGACATTTTTAGGCGACCAAAAAGGTTATAATTAACTTTCATGAACTGAAAACACACTGTGAAAGGGTTAAAGACAAAAACACGGACAACTCCCAGACCTGACAACGCTGTGGTAGCGACCTGTCAATCACAAGGTAGCCACGCCCTAAAGCATCCCCTGCTTTATGGTCTATTTGACTCTAAATGGGACCATAATTTACTCAATGAACATCATGCTGTATTGAAGAAGACTTGAAACTAGCGATTGAGACCATGAACTCATGTTTACAATGTTTACTGAGGTAATAAATCAAGTGAGAAGTAGGCTCATTTTCTCATAGGCTTCTATACAATCAGACTTCTTTTTGCAACCAGAGTCGCCCCCTGCTGGCTATTAGAAAGAATGCAAGGTTAAGGCACTTCAGCATTGGCTTCACTTCTCAGACCTGGAGTTGCCACTGATTATAACCCAGCTCTGCATATACATTAAATACAAGTTTCTGACTTGGCTGTGAATAGTATGACATGTTGACTTGAATGATTATGCAAATTGTTTCGTCCAACCAAACTTATTTTGTGGCTGCATTGCATTCTGGACTTCTGAGGCTACAGTGGATGAAGAAATCTGGATCTCTGCTGAAATTCAGTGTAAAAAAAAAAGAGGCTTCACAAAGGAGTTTCTCCTGTTTTCATTCTGAAGGACTGACATCAACTTTTAGCACTGACCTTTCAGCTATCATGTCAACATGACGTCACTACATGTGCGCTTGACCTGCTGTCCACATAATGAGACACATATGGTATGAAAGCATATGAAAAGTGGTTAGAGTCTACATGAAACCTCACGTCTTTCAAAAGAGACAAAAGCTTGAATTGAGCAAAGAAACTGGTTTGTAACTCTAGCCTCACATAATAACAGGGCAGGATGATATGACCTAAAATCTATATCACAAACAGTCATATTTACTTTTTTAGTACATTAGTTTATGATATTTCCTTTCTTGGCCTGCTTATGATTGGTTTTAACTGGTCTCAATGACCAGTTATTCTGGATGTCATCGGTTGTTATTGCAGCTCTTCTCAGTTTATTTCTATACAATTGAAACTATTTTCTCCACCAATTTGAAACAAGAAGATCTGTTTATTAATCATTGTTAGTACTCAGCCTATGAAAACAGTTATCTGAGAAAATAACCCTGATGATGTCACAGTGATGTCATTAGGATTATGTCAACTTTGACTTGGAGACAAATTTCTAACAGAGAGAGTTTGTTACAAACTGGAGGCGTGAAGTTTGAAAGATGGGTGTTTACCAGGCAGGGAGGTTTCTTATGAAGGATGCTATTCGGTTGCATTATGGGAAATGTAGGATCCCAAATTTTGGGAGATTTGAGTCTTTGAGCCTTTACTTTTCTGGAAGTGAAATACAATCAGTGGAGGGCCCCTATGGTTATTACATTTATTCGCTTTCCTATGGTGAGTTAGAAAAGAACATCAACACCACTCTCATGTCTGTACGCTAAATATGTAGCTGGAGCTAGCAGCTGATTAGCTTAGCTTAGCATAAAGACTGTAAACGAGGGGAAACCGCCAGCCTGCCTCTGTCCAAAGGTAACAAACTCCACCTGCTATCACCTGTAAAGCTCACAATTAACACATTAGATCTTGTTTAAAACAGTTCATCTGTACAAAAACTGGTGTAAAAGCGTGAATTTACCGCTTTAAAGGGGACATGTCATGAAAAAAAAAACTTTTTCAGTGCTTGTGCGCATACATTTGGGTATCTAGAGTACCTACCAACCCACAAACTGTGAAATAAGACAACGTAGTCAGTTTTTTGTGGGCTGCCTAGATCAGAAAACATGTGATTCAACAAGCCATTCAGATCTGGCTCCCCTTCCTATGTCACATGCAGGCTCATTAGAATATATCACCCACAGCTTGAGAACTACCTTTGCTGCAAAGGTGGACCATATTTTTCTCACAAGCCAATCAGAGCAGACTGGGCTTTTTAAAGAGACACGGCACTAAAAACGGAGCGTTTCAGACAGAGGGTGAACACAGGTATATTCAGACAGACAGTATGAGAAAAATGATGTGTTTTTTTTTACATTAAAGCATGTAAACATGTTCTAGTAGAAACCCAAAATACAAGTATGCACCTGGAAATGAGCATGATATGTCCCCTTTAAGTGGGCATATGTGTCGGACTATTACTTGGCCGGGATCAGTTCCCAGGGAAACAGCGAAGGCCCAGCCAATAAACAGTCCAGCACATAACCCCCCCATCCCCATAAAACATGAATTGTTTTTATACTTTACATACTTTTATATTTAGAGGTGCTGGTGGAATTTTATTACCTTATGACAGAGCCAGATTAACCCTTTTCTCCTATTCCCAGCATATTTCCATTCGTTAAGATAAGCTAACAGGCTGCTGGCTTCATATTTACTCATCTAACTCTCTGCAAGAAAGCAAATAAGCATATTTCCCTGTAATAACATGTAATTAGGCTATACAAGATAAAAGTCATAAAACATAACCACTTGTACATTATGATATCTTATATTATATTCTTCAGGTGTATCCCTTACCCTGGTCCTTGAGCAGCACTTGCTAAAACACCATTTATTTACTATACAACAACTACAACTGCAGTTGGAGACGAGGCTGTCTGCCGACCTGCCGGCCTCTCCGTCAGACGGTTAGCGAGAATATGACGGAGCACTTGATCTACAGGGGTGTGGTCCAGTGTTGAGATGGAGTAAGGTTTCCTATTCATCCCAGTGTCCTATGGCCTACTTAATGAGCTTCACCAGGACTCTTCTCACCCACTTCAGTCAGCACAGCAGCATTAAAGTTAAATTAAAGCAACACAGTATAAAAGGTGCCATCTGAACGCAAGTGACAGCTTGTTCTGTAAAAACATCACCTGACGTTGTTGATGGCTTTTGATCGCCTTTTTCTAGGAACACACGGGTTCATTTCTTTACTGTTCCCGGACAGCCATTGTTAACCAAACAGTGGTGTGATTCTTCAGGTTATTTCTTTTCTTTTCTCACAACGCTGCCTCAAAGTCAAAGTCTGACTTCTATAAAAAGAAACTGACCTTTGTTCACTCCACTCTGGGCTGCGTTTAACAGAGCTGCCAACAGTCGGCCGGTTCAGTAATCTGTGTAGGTGTGTGGTCTCAGATCAAACAGTAATGATGTTGGGCTTCATGCCGACTAGTGCCACGGGTAGACGGGTTTTTTGGCTTGAGCCAAAGGGGAGTATAAAGCCATTAAATAGCTATCATTAACTGATAGCAAAGATATTATTAGATAGACTTTCTGTACAAGCTGAGCTTATGCTACTTTATTATAAGCACATACGATCTCTCCTAGAAAGGGTCGTATAGTATTTTAGAAATACTGAGTGGTAATGAGCTTAGACATTTTCTGACAGAGGCCACCAACCAAACTCCAAAAAACAAACCAAAGTATTCTAGAAAAATAAATCTAATTCAAAATGTATTTATCTTTAAATTATATCTTCAGCAAATTTTATCTCTCTACATACACTATGGTCTGGTGCCAGGTGTCATTCTGGTGCTACTTTTTGTTCAATTTATTGAGCGTTTTTGTCACCATATGTAACGTATGTAGAACGTAAACTAGGAATGCACGGATTTATCGGCCGAACATTGGTATCGGACGATATTTGCCTCATTAACTGCAATCGGCCTATCGGCAAATAAGATGACATTCACCGACGGCAGTGGCTGATGTTTGTCTGTTGTGTTGCATTCATTTTGTGCCGGCTAAATGTTGTGTTTTATTACATTTAATTTATGTTTCACAAAATGTTTTTGTTGGGCTAGGTAATAAATTCCTTTAAGTCTTCCAATTCTTTTGAGGCAGTTATTTTTTATGTGAAAAAAGGTTATTTTAAAGCTTGTTTCATAAATGTTTATGATTTAATTTGTGCTCATTCAAGATATTAATGAAGGGTTGAATTACTTTAAGAGTGAAGACGGTTCAGTTATTTTTTATAATGAAGATATCTTTGTTTCCTGGCACCAAAGGGGGAATACATAACAACGAAATAAACAACAGCACATCGGTATCAATATCGGCTATTGGCCAGAATTTTGCAATCGGTGCATCCCTTCTTCTCCTCAAGTCATTAAATTAAAGTAAATTACAGGACATGACATTGGTGCTCTCAATGGTAAACTACAGTCCTGCTTATAGACGCTTCACTATAAAACAACCCCTAAGTAGAAATTATAGTCATGAGTACACCTATACACCATCATGATTGGGGCTGGGTATAATACTGAAGTACGTTTTTGGTTCCAACCGAAAGGTGTCTCTAGCACAGAGTAACAACAACTCATCAGATGCTTCTTAATCTTGTTTATCCACAAATTGATCAGATATTTCCTTATTTAAATGCTAATTTTGCTAATTTTAGAGTCTTTTTTATTAAAGCAACATTCTTCTTTGGTTGCTTTTAATCCAGAAAACAAATTGGCTTTTTTTTTTTTTAAATGAAAAGGGGCTTTCTAGAAAGAAAAGTAAGGTATTGAAAAAAAAGTATTGTTTTGGTATCTGTACTAAAACATATTGCACTGGCACCAGTATTGAAATATTTCAAACAAAATACAGCCCTATGCATGATTTTGTCTTTTAAAATGAATATTCATAAATATTAGAGCTATATCTAATTTCTGTCATGAGTTCTGTTGTAGTTGATGTTTGTTTTCCAGCACTCACAATTACCCACCACGGTTCAAATGCACTTCTTTTTTTTCTTTTAAAAATGACCTCTATCCCTGTATTTGGTGTTTAATGCCTGTATTTTTAATCTAATGCATCCTGTGCACTATGTTAAGCACTCCGAAGTGCTTTTGGGTGCCATATAAATAAATTCAACTCTCCTTGTAAAAGTGAAGAAGTTGATGTTAAAAATCAAGGTAAGTAAGTTCATGCTGCCCAATAAATCGCAAAAAACAACTAAAAATTAATCAGGAATTTTGCTGTAAACATGCAGCTTGTGTCACATTACGTTTAAAACAAGCAGATGTAGGATTTACAGCCTCTATTTTTCCCAAAGGCAAAAAGAAATCAAGCTGTCATCAAACATTTCAAGCTGCTGGCACTGAGACGGCAGCTGTCAGGGTGGAGAAGCAATCTGGGCCATCTCTGAAATGACCCGCTCCATTCAACAACAGCCATTTGAGGCCTGATATGCCAACTGTGAAAATACGCGTGCACACACCCAGGGACCGGCAGGGGAAGAGGCTCGTCACTGTACCAGGGCCACACACACACACACACAGGGCTGACCACCACCCACTGCTGCCAGCGACGACATCAGTAAAACCAGTGAAAAACAAGACAACTGCTACTGTCAGCCTTCGTGCACACATGGCCAGCAAACCGGAGCAGGTGTGTGTGTGTGTGTGTGTGTGTGTGTGTGTGTGTGTGTGTGTGTGTGTGTGTGTGTGTGTGTGTGTGTGTGTGTGTGTGTGTGTGTGTGTGTGAATCTAACAGGATATGGTTGGATCAACAGGCCTGTCCTCCGCTCAGCGCTGTGATTCAAAGAGTCCCCTGCACACAATCTGTCTTCATATCCAAACAAAGTATTGAGGAGACAGGAAGTGGCTCAATGAGATTGATATGGTCCAGATACACAAGTCTGGTCCATTAGACAGTATGGGGCGTGTATATATACAGTATATATATATTTCATAATAAATCCAGTTAGACAAACGTGTTTAATGGTTAGTTATCCATCCAAACTATAAACATTATTACCCTGATAGTTGTGTCTAGTTTCAGTTTTTATCTCCTCAGCTTTTAAGATCCTGGCTGCTTTAAATGCTATCTAATTTGCGGTTCTCGAAGCATTTAAAAATGGCATTTGATAAAACTCAACAACAACATTCCTTTCAAGGAACAACGTACCCACTTACACTAGATGATCTACAGATGTAACACTTTTCATTGGGAACTATTTTCTGGCCAATGAAAGTCCACACACGGTCAGCACAGGCATCAGCTCTCCTAAAGAGAACGGATACATCTTAGTTTGAATCCATCAAGGTTAGCACTGAAGCCGAAATACTTACTTTGTTTACTCGGTTAGTAAAATGACAGAAACTTAAAGGGTAACTTTTGGTATTTTTCAACCTGGACCCAATTTTCCCATGTTCTTGTGTCTTAAGGCTCAGACACACCACGCTGATATTAAAGAACTAGCAGCGATGAAGGCCGACTGTTGCGTCGCCTCACGTCGCCGACAAGTTGCATTTGAACACACCGCAAAGACTACAGCCAACAGCCAGTTAGCACGCACGTTCTGCGCCTGCGTGAGAGGAAATAACTCTCCACACCAGCAGGCGGCGGTAGTCTGTATTCATCATTCAAAAAGGGGAAACCAGAAGACCGAGGACGGAGGATATACAAGTCATTGTTATGATACGTTCATGAAACAAAGCAGCGTTTTTTCACGCTAATCTCACTCAGCTTCATTCCAGATGGCCATGTCGTTGTGAAAATATCCGTGTATCGGAATGATCAGATGAGATGAAGATGAAAAATGAGAAGAGCCTTCTGTGTTTTTTTTCCTCTTGACTTTACTCTTTGGCTTGCAATCCTCACTTCCTAACAACAATATCTGTAACTGGTCTAGTATTGAGGGAGAGCCCTGTAGACGGCAGCTGCTCACAGGCTGCAATATGGTGCTATTGGGGCAAGCTGGCAGCGTCATTTACGTCCACTAAAAGTGCTTGTTTTTGTCATGACAGGCTCTGATTGTTATTATAAGTGTCTGACAACATTATGGAAAGAGTCTCGCTCAAGAAGATGTCTCGTGAAATCTGGTGAGGTGACGTGTTGTCGGAAGACAACGGTGGAATAGTGGAATACATTCATGGTGGAAATGCGAGTGCCAGCCGGGCAGAGTTTATTGTGTTATAGAACAGAAAGCTTAGTGTTAGCTAAAAGATTTTCAATGTCATGGCTGAATATTTAGATGATTTCCACAATGTGGATGAGGTCTTTGAATTCGATGGCCGCCTGTATTTAATTGAGTATACGGATATTCAGATTTCACAACGAGACTTCTCCTTGAGCGGGATTTCGACACAATAACAAACAGACCAGATCAAGCAAAGGGTAAGAAAAAGGTTTTGTTTCTCTGTAGGGTCCTTTCCATAATGTTATCAGACACTTATAATAACAATCTGAGGCTGTCAGCGGCTAAAACCAGCACTTTTAGTGAACATAACGTTACATTGACACAGCTCGTTTCTCAGCTGCCGTCTACAGCGTTCTCCCTCAATACTGGACCAATTTCACTGTCCCCATCAGTCACTGAGACACAAAAACATGGAAAATAGGTTGAAAAATACCAAAGTTACTCTTCAACTGGCAACAACTTACTGATTAATAATTGTTTTGTATTTGTTAGTTTCTAGCTTATCCAATGTGATGATTTGCTTTTCTCTGTGTCACATCATTGTAAACTGACAAACCTATTTTGCACCTTCAACGATGTTATGTGATTACAGACATGATAACAGATATATATATATAAAAGTCCTTCTATCTTCTCTGCTTCCTGAATAAAATGTTCTGATTATTTGCTTATAATATAATTTTTCAGCTTTTTATTTTCTACTACTTCTTAAGTCAGACATTGAACACCTGTTTGTTTTCATCTTAATAATGTTTTGTTGTTCAGGACTTCCTTTTATTAGTCAATAAACTAAAGCAGACACACTGGGGGTATAAGAGGTGAAACTGACCGTTTGAGCTTAAAAACAGACAGGCTTCCTGAACAATAGCACTGAAATGATTAGTCTATTAATTGATTTGTGGAAGAGGAAGTTAATTGACGACAATTTGAATAATCAATCAATAGTTATCAAGCAGAAATGGCAAAGATCTGCTGCTTCCAGCTTCTTAAATGTGAGGATTTGATGCTTTTATATATTTGAAAATTGAATATCTTTAGGGTTGAAGACCAAACAAGCTATACAATCCCTACTGTACTCAACATTCATAGTAATACTCCTAACTTACAGGCTGTTTCAATGCATGTGTGTCAACAAAACCTTTATAGTGAACTATAGCTGTACTTAATGTACTGTGATTGATACTGTAAAATTACAGTAACAGTCAATTTACAGTGATACTTTATAAAATCAGCAGGTATATGAGGAAACCAGGGCCTGTTGTTGCTACTGCAGCAACATTACTACACTGTTTCACTTTGAACATTTGAACGGCGCAACATATACCTGCTGATTTTATAAAGTATCAGTGTAAATTGACTGTAACTGTAATTTTACAGTATTAATCACAGTACATTAAGTACAGCTATAGTTTACTATAGAGGTTTTGTTGACACCCATGCATTGAAACAGCCTGTAAGTTGGGAGTATTACTATGAATGTTGAGTACAGTAGGGCTTGTTGCATATAGCTTGTTTTGTCTTCAACCTAAAGATATTAAATTTTCAAATATATATATAAAACAGATAAAAGCATAAAATCCTCACATTTAAGAAGCTGGAATACAGCAGATCTTTGCCATTTCTGCTTGATAACAACTGATTGATTATTAAAATAAACCAGGGCCTGTTGCTACTGCAGCAACATTACTACACTGTTTCACTTTGAACATTTGAACAACGCAATAAAAAGCCATTATTTGGACACATTTGAGCTTCCCTACTGGTGGATAACATGGATCAAGAGTCAAGCTGCATCAATAATTCAACAATAATCCACATGCACAAAAGGCTACTGAGAGGCTAAACTTACTGTGAGGAGCATTTGGGTGTGAATATATGAAGAGTTGTTCGACCTAGAGACTGAGAGAGGAGTGTGTTGTAGTCTGGAGGACAATGGGAGACTCCCAGGCCACACTGGTCTGGACTAGTCCTGATGCCAAATGATCCAAATGAGCTCGTCCCTTTTCCTTCTTCCGCCTTTCCTTTTTCCAACACAGTAAATGAATGGACGCACTCAAATCCCCAGCAGTCCTTCACCACGGAGAGAAATCATCAAAACCATCGGCCTACAATCAAACCCGATGATTCCCTCCATGCGCATCTCTGTCTGGACGTGTTTTATCCTCCATATATAACACTCATAAACGCGTCTAAACCCGCTCCACGGAGCTACGTGGCCTCGGTGAGGACAACAATAGGGCCGATGAGGGTCCGAAACTTCCCTGCGGTTTTAAAAAAACAGGCGACCATCGCGTCCTGTCGACTATTGTTTGTAGAAACCGGAGATCTCCTCCGGTGCACCGAGTCCTCCTCCTCTCTCCGTCTGCTCTACAGCAGCACAGCATGAACACACAACCACCAGCAGCAGCAGCTGCAGCAGCATTTCAACACATTTTCCACACAAAAAATACTACTTACTTATTCCAGATTGTCCATTCAGGTATTTTCTCACTTTCCACTTTCTTTCCCAGTGAGCCGTAGCACCGTGACCCCGCCTCCAGTCCTCTCTGACTCCTCCTCTCCTCTGCTCCACCCACCTCCTCCACGCAGAGGCCTGTGAGACACACGGTGCGGTTCAGACACAACACATCTAGCACCAAACACACTGATGTCTCTCTGCTGTGGGAGGAAGTGGACGCTATGATGTCACAAAGTAAAGTGGTTCCCTTTGGATCATAAAACAAGAGGAACAGTTTATGGAGCTGCTGATGGGAAAAGAAAAAACCAAACCATCATCATCAAATGTCTGACCTTTGTGAAGCTGTAAAGAAACATTTATGTGTCCAGATCAGCAGCATTTAAAGACATTTAGATAAAAGAACCTCTTTCCTAACCAAAGAAGTCATTTTTTCCTGTAATACTACTATAACAGTAAATTACAAGCTGTTTGACTCATATCCTGCCCTCACTTATGGGCTATCATCATCATCATCATCAGACATACATTAAATATAAATGTGAATGTAAATGTTAATGTAAAATGTAAAATGTAAAATATTATAGCACAATGGAATTTACTCTCTGCATTTAACCCAAGTATTAGGAGTAGTGGGCAGTTACTATACAGCGCCCGGGGAGCGGTTTAGGGGTTTGTTGCCTTGCTCAAGGGCACCCCGGCAGTGCCCTGGCACCTCTCCAGCTACGAGTCCACAGTCTGTACTTGATCCGTGCAGGGACTTGAACCGGCAACCCCTGTGGTTACCAAGCCAAGTCCCTACAGATTGAGTTACTGCCGCCCCCTAAAATTAGATAAATTTATACCAAAAAGAAAAATCAAGGCCGGAAAAAGCAGTTATATCATGCTTTTCTTGTAGAACTGACATTTCTTTGATGGTTTATTTCATGATTTTTTGTCAAATTATTTAAGAGGCAAAAATATTTAACACTATTTTGCTAAATTATATGTAGCTTTTAACAATGTAGTTTATGGGTTAAGGGAAAAGGAGATTCAAAGTTTTTTTTCAGCTGGTTAAATCTTACTATCTAGTTCATACAATGACTTTCAGAGCACCTGTAAGTTTCATTTAGATACTTGGAAGAATTTTGACTTCTTTTCTTTTACATGGTCATGTTTCAATAGCATGTAAGGACTCATTTTACAACTTAAATACATATAAAAATAACTCATTCCACAATACAAAAGAGGTATTTTGACAATGACTAATGGACTAAAGAAATCTTAGTCGACTGAGACCAAAACAACCGATTAATAGCCGACTAATCGACTAAGAGGAGGCAGCCCCAGTAGTTTGTTTGAGGGAAGAAGAGATTAAAGGTCTTTTTCCAGCTGGTTAAATCTTACTATCTAGTTCATATAACGACTTTCAGACTGCCTTTTATTAAGATACCTGGAAGACTTTTTAATTCTTTTTTTACATAATCATGTTTCAATAGCATGTAAGGACTAATTTTACAACAGAAATAAATATGAAAATAACTGTTTTTCCACAATACACATTTTCATAGTAATATGTAAATACATAGATTTTTTTTTTTTTAACTTAATATTGACATTTTGTTTCCTTATGTTGTAATTGCTACTTCTGTCTACTCCATATGTAAGACAGCTATGGCATGTCATATGAAATTTGTGATTTTTGGCCTTATAAATAAAATTGACTTTACTTGAATATTGATTTGTATAATCAAGCTGATTTCTCACAAGAAAAAAGCTGAAACCTCAACAAATTTAAACCTCTTGAAAAATGTTTTAGATTAAAAATAAAGAAGAGGGCTGTCCTCAATGAAAGAAATTCTTTGTCGACTATTTGATTTAATCGACAGATCTGTAAAACTGAGTTTCTCCACAAAGAATCACACAAAAGCACCACTTTAAATCTTGTTTACCAGAGATGTGCTCATAAGTTTCTTAGAAATAAGTCATTCAGCATGAAAAAAGTATAAAAAATGACTAATAAACTAAAGAAATCTTAGTCGACTGGGACCAAAATGACTGATCAGTCAACTAATCGACTAGAAGGGGGCAGCCCTACATTTAAACCTTTTGAAAACCAACATTTTAGATTAAAAATAAAGAAGAAATTAATGCTATTAAACATATTTTTAAGATCGGAGGTTCTCAACCTGGGCTTCACAAGATAAATCTGAGCAGTCATAAGATGATAAGCAAGACAAAAACATACATGTAGTTCTTCTACACAGAATTATATATTTTATCTGACTTTTATCTAATCTTTGCATTTTTGTGAAACACTGGATAGTTTTACCTCTTTAAGCCTCTGAGAGTAGAAATGTCTCTGATGAGCTGCTCACAACTCATTGACACACTGTGTTTAAGGGGTCAAGAGGTCAAAAGGCTGAGAACCACTGGTGTCATGTATCCAAAGCGAGACAACTGGGCTTTCTCTGTGTGATTTAGGTGCTAAACTAAATTGACCAAGACGTATATGAACTGTGATTGTAGCACGCCAAAAAAAACACACAATCCCAATATTTTGGTCTCAATTTACCATTTTGTTTCCTATGCTGACACATTTCGGCAAACAAGCCTTCAGTAGAGCACCCCAACAGTAATGATTGAGATGATTTTTGATTAAAAGTGTCTATTTTATACTATCATTCCTTGTAGCACCTCCCCATCACACCATGTGGATGCTCTTATTCTCTCTGAAAGGAGGATGACATCACCCTTGAGGTGCTTCGATAAAGGCTGGTTTGCTAAAAATGTGTCAGCACAGAATTAAAATGGTAAACTGAGACCACACAGTATTTGATAGATTATATTTTTGTGTGCTGCTATTCCAGTCACCCTTCATTTCTAGCAGGAAGCTCTTCAAACCAGAACACCTATTACATTTCAGCAGTGTGTCGACAATGAAAGAAAAAGTTGAAAAGAAGCAATGTTTATTTCTTCATCAAGGCATCACAATTGGTCATTGATTCCAGCCATTACATTATAATAAAATTAAAACCTTTTTTGCATTTTGACACAATTTTTTTTCAGAAGTTATCATTAAAAGAAACCTTGTGAAAAAGGTACGAACCAAAAAAGAGAGTGCACAGCCAGAGTACCAGCGCATTTTTAGTGTCGAAACACAAGATTTTCTGACTGGATTTGAGTTGTTTCTTTTGGCAGCTGATCGATATGAAATAAAGTGTTTGTTTGTCAGCCACACCGGGACCCAATGGGAAATTCTTCTTCTCCACACAAATATCACAATATGTGAAATTGCAGTAGGTCTACAACTACATACACGTGTAGTTATAAGTGTACTGGAAGTGAACAATATAAATATTTAGGATTGTTGTCCCAGAACCTAAAACTTATCAAAATACTTCACCACACATCTCCAGATTATGCAAAAACTTAAATTTAACTACTTGTTCAAAAAAGTGGTTTCTTCTTATTAGAACTGATTGATAAGTTAACTACATTGACAGAGAACAGCTGTTGTATTGCACATCGCAATCCTCATACAAGGTTCAGACACACACGCTCATTATTGTCCGTACACACGCTGAATCACACACTCGGTCACATTTACATATTCACAATCATACACGCTCAAAATAATGCTCCATGTTTTAGTGCCTATCCCGAGGCACATTAAACAAAACATTCTTTGACAATAAAAAGGGAAAACAAACAAAAAGAAATATAAACATCTTTTCCACTGATAGGGCCTGACCAGTGTTTTCTGACCCTGATGAGTCCAGATCCATCCAGGCCAATCCAGTCCGGTCCAGTCCTCATGTCACGCCTCACCTGAGTGAGTCCATAAACATGGAGTCGTCATCGTCGTCGTCTAAGAAAGAAAAACCTCTGCGGCTGCTGCTGCTGCTGTGTCTAAACTGTCTGTGTACCTACTTGTGGTGTGTTTTAAAGAGAAGACCCTGTCCATGTCTGGTTGGGATAGAAGTAGTAGTTGTAGTAGTAGTAGTAGTAGTAGTAGTAGTAGTAATAGTGGTCGTGGGCTGGCGTCGCCTCAGTCTGGATCAGTATGTGGCGTTGGCGGGCTCCCTGCCCGAGCTGAAGAGTATGTCGGCCTTCGAGCTCATGATGTACGTCAGCAGCAGGGATGTTAGCAGCACGCCGAAACCCACGCCGAGCGTCAACATCTGGAGGAGTCAAAAGGAACACTTAGCCTCGGAAAACATACATGGAAAACGCTAAAGGACCAGGCCGTGGGTTTACATGTTACTGTTCCTACATTCCAGGCAGCTACTGGTTTTGATTATTTTCATTTTTTATCCATTTATTTCAGGGTTCCCCACATTTTTATTTTAAAAATTCCATGCTTTTCCAGACTCAAATTTCCAGATTTAGCTAGACATTTGTTATGTAAATAAATGGTTTCAAAATCCAACTGTTAACATGTATGTTACATTCTGATTATGTAGCCCATGCTATTATGTTGCCAAATAATTACCAGAATATGTAGCTAGGTACTGATTTCCACACGTCTTCACACGACTATTTTTTAGCAAAAATGAACTGTCTGTGTTTATTGTCTGTTTCCTCTCGGTGCAACAACTTTGGTTCGTGTTGAAAATGCAACATATACAGTAAGTTTCTATTGTTACAGGCGACCCCTCCTCCGCCAGGTTTCCTCTTAACCCGCGTCACTCGCTCATTGGTTGTAGCTTCCTGACAGGTCCAGATATTTAGCCTGCTAGATATCTGGAATGTGTCTGCGATGCCTTTGAACAGTTCACAAATAGCGCTCGAGCACCAATTTGCGAGCACCGAGCCTCTCTTTAATCGGGGAGCTCCAAAAACGAGTGTAGGGTGAACCAGGCATAAGATGACAGGCTGAAAATAAATGCACCCGTTTTCACCAGACCTGACTCATTTGTCTACGTAACAAACGTATTCCTGAGAATTATTTGAAAGATGATATAACTACAAACAAATTCCACACATTGTGGCTTTAAATGGCAACTTGACCGAGATAACCGAGGCGGAGAGTTTTGTTTAATTTCAATTTAATGTGAAAATGAACTTGAAGAGACTTGAACCTTGTTCGAGATAGGTGATCCATCACTGTCAGCATTAAGTCGGCTTTGTTGTTGTTGTCAGAGTTCCTTTATTGCTGCTGTTTTGGAAACGCTACTCGTCAGTCTGACTGTGAAAAGCACTCACAAACAATATTGTTGGAAAATCTAAGTCAGAAGCCAACCCCCGCACCCCCCCCAAAACAATGTGTTTAAAACGTATTTGTGTGGATGTCACTTTTGACTCCGAGTGAAGGGAAAGTTTACCTCCAGTTCGTGACTCGCCACCAGGAATATGCGTCCTTTGATGGCCTTCCACCGGGACTCTGTCCACGTTGAGTAATCTTTGGAGGTGTACTCCCGCAGGTCGAAGGCCGGGGACACCGCTTTGGAGAGACGGACTGTGGAGCGCACGCAGAAACCTTCCCTCTTAGTGCTGTTGGGAGGCGCTGCACCTTGAACCCACATGTAGTAGTACATCTGATGGAGGAGGCAAGGGTGGGGGCGGGGTCACAGGGTGGTGGAGGGAGGAAATAAATATATTATTATTTCTTTTCAAAACATGTGTCAAAGGCATGCAGATGTTACAGTTCCAACAGAATTCCTAATGTACTTATATTCTATATTTATCCAGTATATTTGTATTTACTGTATATGTAAAAAAAAAGTCGAGACTTTACATGTTGGTTTCACTTTGTCCTCATTTATATCATGTGTTGTCCACCCACTAGGGCTGTCAAAGTTAACATGAATTTTTTTATGCTAAATGCTGTGAGAGTTTCTGGACAATATTTGTCATTGTTTTGTGTTGTTAGTTGATTTCCAATAATAAATATATACATACATTTACATAAAGCAGCATATTTGCCCACTCCCATGTTGATGAGAGTATTAAATACTTGACAAATCTCCCTTTAAGGTACATTTTGAACAGATAAAAAATATGCGATTAATCACGATTAAATATTTTAATCGATTGACAACCCTGCGTACCACCCACATTTTTATTTAATGTGGGTTTTGAGTTTAGCTAATAACGATAAGTAGATTAATTGTGTGTGTCTTGTATATTTTGGCATTTGTTTATTCTGCAGATTTCTTTCTGCAATTGTTTAATTATTATATGTCATTTTTTATATAAATTACATTGTGTTGCATTTTATTATGTATGAAATATGCTATATAGATAAAGTTAACTTGACTTGATTGATTGTCAATCTAAAGAATGATAATCTAACTATTTTGATAACCGATAAATCGTTTAAATCCATTTTTCAAGCAAAAATACTTTAAATCTATAAATCTACTGGTTTTAGTGTCTCAAATGTGAAGACATGCTGGACTGTTTGTCCTACAAAACAAACAATTTTGGAAACTTGTGATACAACATTTTTCTCTATTCTTTGACTTTTTATAGACTAACGATTATTTGATGATTTGGGAAACATTTGGTTGATAAAATAATTGATTAATCCTTAATAAAAATAATTGTTAGTTACAGCCGTAAACATTCCCATTTTTTCTTAATTATATATTTTTTCTCTCTTTCCTTTTTTCAAATTGGTTCATAAAAAGAGATGAACTAATAGAGATTTGAGATACACATCTTGACCTTTTGTAATAAAAGTTTATAAGTTTATTGTTGTGATATAATTGGTCTGTAAATTACTAAAAGGAAGACTGCTATAGGCCTTACATGTTTGGTCTCTTTGTCCTTCTCATCCTCTCTCTGGTTCTGGCAGTTCTCCTGGGTGATGTTGGCGGTGCTACCAGTCAGGTTAGCCAGCAGGTGCTGGACCAGAAGGGTCGGTTCGCTGGGCTGTTGGGCCACGCCGACGTAGAAGTTTGTGGGTCTTTCAGCTGACAGACAGACAGAAGACAGAAGACATTAAGTCTTGTGTCAAAAAATGTCACCTCTGGACATGCATACATGGCCGAGGATCCAACAGAGCAGATTTACTAGTGTCTCCTCTGCTTGGTCACCATCTCAGTTCAAAAATGAAAAAAGGGAAGCTGACTGCCCATTAGGTTCTATTAATACAAGCAAGCAAGAATAAATACTGTATACCAAAGTACAGTAGTGATAGTCATCATTTCCCCAACAGCTTCAATTATTTTCCGCCACTTTTGTATGAGTCTAGTAAATATTAGCTTGTATCCCAACTTACCCAGATGGCTCATGAGGTCGGAGGGGATTACTTGCTGGAACCAGGTATTATTTGACCGAACAAGGAAACCGTACAACATCCGGGTCACCTGAGGGACAGAAAACAGTTAGACAGTCAGTCACGTCTGTTCAGTTGCAAAATAAAAGACACACCAAGAAAAAATTGGTATTGGTAAGAAATATATCCAGAAAGACACAAAAATAGCTCTTTGTTTGTCTTTTAATTAATGATATTGCAATTAAATAAAGCAATGTGTAAAGGAAGCAAATAAAAACAAAACATGAAGAGAATAATAATAATAATAATAATGTTTGGTTAGTCTGAATCAGAGGTAATTTGATTTCTTTTTTTTTTTTTTTTTAGTCTGGTTCAGTTTCACAGTGCACAAACTAAAGTGGACCAAATAAAAAAATAAGTTGCTGAGGGGCGTGTACGAGGAAGCAAATTTATCTTTTTCGTCTCAAGAACTGTCACTTCTATGCAGGGAATTTGAAATATTGCTGTCAATGTTTTACACTTTGACTCTGCACTGATCTACTGTGCACACGAATCGCTTCTCCTCAAGTTTATCTCCAGTGACTTTATAAACGTCACTATTTTTGTGGACTTTATTTAGCATATCGGTACGTTCTCTACGGCCCAGATGACAGCAAACATCAGACTTCTGCAGAAGTCCAGGTCCATCCTCTCCGTTGACCTGTGTCCATCTCAACAAATGCCTGCACAGGCAGCCTGAGTTTTGGTTCACTTCCTGCAATTGGGTTGGATTATGTTATCACTGCAATCTATCCGCACAAGGGTTCACTTGGAAAGTTGTTTTGGTCCGTACCAGACTACAATTACTGCGTTCAAAACTGCCCAAACGAACCGCACCAGAGTTCGAATAAAATGAACTAAATGCTGGCTTTTGATTGCGCCCTAAAAGGATCTAAAAACGATAAGTGTCATATGAGTGTAACATGCAGGAAGGTGAGGGTTAAACAGTAAAAGCAGGATGTTTGCAAGATTATCACATCCTAAATAAAAGACATATTTGAAGACAATTCAAATGGAAAAATAATACCAATGTAATTGCAAGAAAATGAAAGCAAGTTTTGATACTGAGGATCACAGAATAATCTGCATTACTAGCTTAAATTCCCACCATAAGGGAATGAAGAAACAGCAATATTTTTAAAACACTACTTTTACTGTGTACTACTTTAGATAAAAACAAAGTACAGATTCATATTCTTCAGGTGGAGAAAGGCTGTGGTGTTGAGAAGGGGCAGATAAATAGGAATAGTGAACTTGTAGATAAGACAGCTGGAAACATATTCTATTAATTCCTAAATGAAATCTTACAGTTAGACGGTCTGCGGTAATGCTGCTCAGCTGGGTTTCAGCTCCTCCTGCTTGTATGTACAGAGCCCGGGCAACCAACGTGGCCACCTCAGTCAGAGCCTGAAAGATGCATGAAGAGAAATGCAGAAAAAATCTTTTATTAGTTGCCTCCCAACAGCATCTGTGTGAAATTCTCAACAGTAAATTAAACAGTAGCATCATGAAGACAGCTTAAATACTGCCAGACAAGTTTTGACCTGTTGACTATGAGAAAGGGTTAGATGATGACACAACTGTCTGCTGCTCACAACTCCAAAACACAGAAAAACAACGATTTAAAACAGATGTTATAAATAACACGTGAACAGTAGAATGACTGCAAAAACATGGCCTATTATATCCAATATACAAATGAATCCATTTCATCAGATACAAAAGGGTTCATGTTGATATCAGAGCGAAGACAAAAACTTGTAATCAACTCTACTTGAACTTATATCTGTCTGACCACAGTGAGTGAAGCAGAAGTTGTGGACCAGCTTTGCAAATCTAATTCAAGAGCACATGAATATAGTGAATATTCAGCCGATTAGACTGTTGTCGGGCTATTAAATAGGCGTCATCAGTCGCTATGAACACCATAGATGGGGGTCAATTGGGGCCTACTACGCCTGCTAGTAGGTTTTATCATCCATTCACATGGTTGATCACTGAAAGAAGCAATAAAAGAACATGATAGCGACCTCTAGCGACCATAGTTATTATGACAGGAGCAGAAGTGGAAGTCAGGCGCTGTAGTATAGAAAGTGTTGTTTTTGTGTTCATAGTTGTTTTAAGACAAAGCATTTTTTTCCCTAAAAATTGACTAACTTTTTATTGCCTAAACCTAAAGACCTTTTAGTTTTATTGCCTAAACCTAACTGGGTTTTTTTGCCTAAACCCAAAAAAGGTTGTAAGAAGGCTTTTTGTTTGTGTTCAAAACGTGATGTTTCATTCATTTCATCCAACGTGTTGCTTTTAAGTTTCACTTTCACAGCGTAGTAGGCATAGTATTGACCCACATCTATGGTGCTTCAGTTGACTGATAACGCCCATTTAATGGCCTAATAACAGTCGAATCGGGTGGAATATTGGTGATTAATTAGTGATACCTCAGCAGTGTCAGTGACAAAGTCTAGCTGCTCCTCTGGCGTCAGGTTTTGTGGGTAAGATACATTCAGGTATTCTGCATTATCGTACATGCTCTCATAGAACCTGCACACAGAACAGGAAAATAAATTAACAAAACAATTCCTTGAGGTAAAACAGATCCCATGATTATAATCAAATGTAATAGTGTGTAATGACGATAGTGAATCACCTGTTGGTGAAAGCAGACTGGTGATCCTCGATAACAACGCCAGGGATTGGCCGAGCTCGCAGGAAACGCTGGAAGGACGAGGGCGGGAGTGGCTGAGAGACATTGGGCTCGTCCACGGAGAAGCTTAAACCTGTGGCAGCCGACTGCAAGTTCACAATGAGCTTCCTCACCTGAAACAGTGAAGGGAATTAATTAATTGTTCTGCTTTTATATCCAAGTCTACTCTTAAACGTAAATTACATAAATTGAGTATCACTGTAAAGCTGAAACTCTTGTGGATCCAGTGAGCTGTATTCATGTGTGATGATGTTAGTCCCCATAGTAGCCATTTCATTGTAGTGAGACCATTTTTTGAAACTTGACCTCACTGTATAAAATGACCTGTGGTGACCTCTAGGATAATCACAGCCTCATGAAACTTTCCAACCACAAACTAGAGACCTAGGGCATTCAGAGGATGGATGGCTTTCCTAGCTAGATTGACAATAAGAGCTGAGCAGTTTCCAGAACAGAAGTGCTTGCCATCCAATCGCGGCAAAATACAATTCTTGCAGAAATCTCCAAATGTCAAAAGTTTTTGATACCAAATCACAGCATGGCTTTTTCTATGGTGTTCCTCAAGGGCTTGGTGTCTTAATGTGGTATTTTGGAGGGATTATTGATCATTTTTATCAATTCTCGAGTGGTAAAAAATTGTTAAATTTAGCACCAAATCTGTGTAACAAATGGTATCAACCCAAAAATTGCTGCAATAGCTTATGAGACATAATAGAGCATGGGAATGGCCATCATATACTTCTATCATGATGTTCTAAACCCTTATACACTTTTACAATTCATTTTAATTAATGTATGAATTTTATTAATTATAGTTCTGATTTATGACAAAGCTATTTCTATTGTTTTAGGATCTTTTCAGAAGTACAATTTGAATTTAATCTTAATGTATTTCAACTTAATTATCGTCTTTTTTAGTTTCAACTACTGTATAAGTTACTTGATGATGATTCAAAAACATTTTTGTTTTTAGTATCGTTTACTATATGGCCCTTGAATATACACAGATACAAACCTCTTCATTGACACTGCTGTTCTTCCTAGAGACAGGATCAGAGTGGAGCCACAGCTTGGAGTCAGCACGAAGTCCCACCTATGGTGAACAAATTCAACATACTGATATACTACACACACACACACACATTATATGCATAAATATAACGTACATCTTATAATGTTTAAGTGATAAAAGGACAAGCACATATTCTTTACTGATTCTGTTCACAATGTAAAAGGTATAAAATTGCAGCTATAATTATTTTGGCATCAACATGTTTGATAAATAGTAGTAATAATATAATAACAAGTTTTTTTATTGCTACTTATGGTTTCATGAGTCATGTTTTAAAGTCATTCATTTAATTCATTAAATTGTTTAAAGTAGGGTTGGTTATCAGGCCTTAATACTTTTTTAAACCAACCAAATTGTGTCCACTAAGTATCAAAAACAGTCAAGTACCAACAGTTGGCTGGACAGATTAATAGTATTGTTTACTTATCCTTTGTTCAGATAGATTTTAGGTACTGATACTCAGGTATAGTATTGTTGCCAGTATTGAAAACTCCCAAGCAATACCTTGCCTTGCATTTAAGTCATGTTTTTTTTAAATGTCTCATTAAGTGTTCCCTTAAAATCTGGTGGTCTGTGCAGGTTGACACAGTAGATTACTGGAAAAGTCTAAAATACACACCTGTCCAATCTCCAGTACGGAGTGAACGTTGTCCAGGTCCAAGGCGAAGTGATTGTTCGCCATATCATACACCATCCTCGAACTGCCAATGTAGTCAAACGTTTCCTGGAGTCAAAACAGTCAAATAAAAAGTACAAAAAGAATCAGTAAGGCTGGCAGTACAACATCAAATTCGGTATGTTCGTCAAGCACAATGATGCATGCAGTGATGTGGACACGACTGACCCCTTGAAAGAAGGTGTAGAGGATGGTGCGCTCAGGTGGGGCCTCCTGGGTGACATTTCGCAAAGCTTGAGCGGCCGCCAGCAGAGTGACAAACCCAGAGACGCCACTCTCTGCTCCGGGAGCAACTTCAAAGAAAAAAGACCTGCTGTCCAACTGCAGAGAAGAGACAAGAGACATCATACCTGGGTAAATAGTTCAGTTCAACTTGCAATAAGCTATTTTTTTTATCACAGCATAAATCAAAATGTGACCTCAAACTATGAGGGAATGCAGCCCATCTTGTCTTTTGGTTTACCTACAGCATGCGTTTCTGCTGAAAAAGAGATGTGTACAGTATAGTGGTGCAACGGTTCAACAAGCCCATGGTTCGGTTTGTATTGGGGTTTTTGGGTTACGGTTTCCGTTCAGTTTTTTTTACTCATTAGGGAGAAGAAAAACATAATCATATCCAATGTGTTTGAACTCCAAAATGTATAAATAGATTAACTGATAGTAATACCTGATATTTCTATATTATATGAAGCAATAAAACAGATTTTATACATGAAATAAAGCAGGCTACTTAATGGTCAAGTAGGCCTTTGTTCAGATAATTGCCTCTTCTATGACTCTGGCACCTCTTCAAATAATTAGTAGGCCTGTATAGGTTTAATAGTGGTTCAACATTGAACGGATCGTTTTTTTACGGTTCGCTTTTGCATCTCTAGTACAGCAGGGCTGCAACTAACGATTATTTTTATCATCAAGTAATATACTGATTATTTTCTCAATTAACGGATTAATCATTTACTTAATAAAATGTCAGAAAATAGTTAAGAAAACCATGGGAAGAATTTGCTAACTCCACACAGAAGGGCACAAGCTGGCCAGCAGGTTCAAACTCGTAACCCTCTTGCTGTGAGGTGACAGTGCTAACCACTGCACCACCATGCCGCCCGCCAAAAAACTAAATACATCCAATTTACAATGATGTAAAACAGAGAAAATCCTCACAATCCTCCCTTAGATGAGCTGATTTTTGCTTAAAAAGAGGCTCCTCTGCCGGCTTATCGTCAATTTCATTGTTTCGTGTGTTTTGTTCTCGTAGCGCTTGTTCTCAACAACGTTAAGTAAGAAAGTATTTACACAAGAAGCAAAGCAAAGAAACGCTGCCTGTAACACAGACTGTAACTGTTACATCACATGCATCATGTTAGCTTGTACTTGGCTTTTATACTGTAAGTGAGTGAGATCACTGCAGATACTGACTGAAGAAATTTCAACGGTGTTCATGTTAATTATTAAAACTAAATATTGGTATAGGACTAAAAACTCAGAAGAAGAAAGACTCTTTCCTGTAACTCACCTTGGCTGCTGCTATGACCACTCTCTCCCCCACCTTGTGCCCCTTGGCTGTGTTGTTGATAGGCCTGGTGGAGGCCCAAACATTATAGTCACCCAGTGGGTCACAAACCATCTCTAAAGGGAGACACAGAACAAGTCAGATCAGTTAGAATTGGTAAAAAATAACAGAATAACCATCACAGAATAGACTTTCTCCCTGACAAAGTTATGTAGCCTTTAAAAAATTTGAATGGTAAGTAAACCTGTTGTGTAAAGATATTTATTTGCGTAAAATAAATACCTGGGCTGATGCTAAAGTTGATGTCATTTCTCCTCATGCAGGTGGCCGTGTCAGTGACGGCGGACATGTGGGAGTACAGCTGCATGGCACACAGCGGGTACCGAGGAGTGCTGCCGTTCACAGCGCGGTTATGATCCATGTAGCACTGCGAATAGAGACAAGCATGCACATATGAAACCCCTTCGTGTGTGGGTTCGATAACATTATAGTATTTTAAACTAATCTCAAATAGTTTTCCATCCTTAGAACAAGTTGGAGCACATACAACTGGGTCTGGTGCTCTTGCTAAGGGGCACACTGGCAGGTCTGGGCACAGCAATACTCTAATTACCATGTCTGAGACTAAATTAATCACTTTGACATCTGGGGATCAAACTTGAAACCCTTGGTTTACAGAACAGTTTCCCTCGTCTAACCTGCCATCTTATCTGAGACGGGGATCAACCACAAAGTTTCAAACTCATAGAAATGAACTGTAACATGAATTCAGTCTTGAAACTGAAAGCTGATATGAAACTCAGTGGCTCAGCAATGTTAGCTCTATTCTGTGAGAACATGAAGCCCGCTGAGGAAGAGAATCATATGCACACTTGCACTGCATCAGAAGCAGATATTCAAAACCTATGTAATATAATCTGTCTGTTTTTTGTCTCATATAATAGTGGAAAAGCAGCTAATGATTTGTGGGTTCTGTCAAATCGTCTCAACATAATGTGCAACAACATGTCGGCTTTAGAAAGAAGATGATCTTAAGTGCTACTGAAACAGCTTTATTGGCATCATGCCTAATCTCAACCACTACTGGGACAAGTTAAGAGTTTTTGTAAATGTACTGTTTTGTAAAGGCACAAGGGGCAACTGGAAAACAAGTAGACAGTCATTTTGTGACAGCAGTGACAACAAAGTTGAACAAAAAAATAGCATAATGTAAGAACAAAGTGACTAAATCAAATGGGATTAACAGACAAATTATCAGCTTTTGTTGTTACCTGCCGTATGACTTGAGTGTCATTGTCCTCTTTCAGAGAGAAGATGGGGAAGTCATACTCCTCATAGGACAAACCGTTTCCCAAAGGGTTCCACACTGTCACGTTACAATGGGCCATGGCTGGATCATAGCTCTCTGAATACACGCCTGAGGGAAATACATACAGTGCATGTCACACTAAAGCACAGAAGCGTGTATTGCATGAGCAGATTTCTGTAAATACACTGAAGCTAAAAATGGTGTTGGTATCTAGCGCCCTGGTTTCTACAAGTGAGCTGCATGAAAAATTTAGTCAATTATCAACATGACTGATATGCTTCTAAAAAATCTATAAAAAAATATTTAACCCCCTGGACTTTTCATACTTTATTCTTTGGCATTAATCTTTTTTTATCTGTGTCAATACATCGTCTACAGTTGCGAAGTGGTTGCAGAGGTAAAAGTCCCATTCCCTTTCTCCTTAAACAGTGTAGTGGGAACATTATTTTCGACTGCTTGGATGGATGTGAAACTCTCCCGGTTGAATCATCAGTATAACTGCATTAGAAAATATCTGATTCTTTGATAAAAAAATGTCAAAGGTACAAGCATGTGTACATAAAAACTTCAGGGGAGAAGGCAACTACGACTCCCAACGTGCATTTCGGCAAGAAACATCCAATCGACAAGCTTAAAATTCTGTTATGGGCGCCGCGAAAGTAAAGGCAAAGATTACAGTGTTGTGAAAACTGACAATCTGCAGCTTAAATCAACTCAGTTTTGGACTCTGGTTCAATTTTGGACTAATTCAGCAACTATGCTTAGCCCAGCGTAATTTTGTTCAGAAACTAAACGACAGCATTTCGAATATGCTACAGCTCTGACAGACTTCCTCTCCTTAGCAATTGTGGCAGAAGCTCATGGGTATTGTAGTATTTAGGGCTGTTTGCCAAACTGATGGGCAAAACGTTAAAAGTTGAAATAATTCAAAGTGACAGGCATTGTGTAAACCTATAGCTTTTTACATTAAATCATTAAAAGAAAAAATTTAATGGGAATACAGAACTGGGGAAAAAAAACAGTGGCTCCCCTCACATCGCATCTCTATTTACATCTAGTGTTATTTAACATAGTAAGATAACGTAACATGAAATTTAGCTTTTTAAAGGCGCTGGAGTATGACCATTTACTTTTTGTCTGAAGCTATTCTTACCCAGTTAAAAAAAAATAACTCTGGTCAGTGGTCACACATGCAGCCTTGAATTTATGGTGTCA
>CAKAKR010062935.1:54631-191441 GCA_916700685.1 Adelosebastes latens
TGTGAGCAAACATATATATCTCTGCTTTCATTTCTCATGTTAGTAATTGTATTTTTTCTACAGAGTAAGTGTGGATGTGTTTGTCTTCTTCTTGTCCTCGTCTTTTCTTCTCCACCTCCTCTTAACGGAACTGAAGTGGACTCACACGCAGACCGATCACATCCTTACCAATCTCAGTCGCCTTGAAAAAAAGATGACATTAAAGGTTAGAGGTTACAGGGGCGAAACAATGAATACAGATTATTCAGTGATTAATCTGTTTCTAGTGACAGTAGAGACACAGACATCCACCAGGAAGCCCCTCACAGCTGTCTATAATACTTGTGTTTTTCTTTTACCATTTTCTTCATTATTTACTTTACTTGCTCCCGTATGCAGAGAAATTAGTCTCAATACTAGTGACAAATGGGTTTCATGACCCACAAATAAAAACAAAGATCTACAAGTGTGTATGATGACTTGTCAATAAATTATGGTGTTCATAAATGCGTCTTCCTTTTCCATAGATACCACCCAACTTGAATAAATGTCAGTATTCTACATATGTAATTAAGTTTCAAGTCTTTATTTGTCATATTCACAATTACAGTGGAGCAATGAAATTCTTGTTCTCAGGCTCCTGTTACGGATTTAAGTTAATAAATTAATGAAATCAGTAACATTTGCTTTTAAATTGTGCATTTATCACTGCTATTGAAACTATTTTCTCTCCACACCTTTGTGACTCTGGTGGTCTTGAAAGTTTGCTTTTATAACGTATAATAGAAATTAGGGCTGTCAAAGTTGACGCGATAAAGCGTTAACGCAAATTTGTTTTAACGCCACTAATATCTAAGGTTGTAGCGGGCTCAGTTTTAAAGCTAGGGTGAAGATACTGGCATCATCTCAAACTAGAAAACCTAAGAAATCCATTGGTACCAACCATGTCATACAAGCTTGTCGCAAAGGAAGATAAATAACACTCCAAACTAGCACAAAATTTTGTCGAAGAAAAACTTGCATGGCCCTTTTCAAAGGGGTCCCTTGACCTCTGACCTCAAGATTTGTGAATGAAATGGGTTCTACGGGTACCCTAGTCTTTACAGACATGCCCACTTTATGATAATCACATGCAGTTTGGGGGGAGTCATAGTCAAGTCAGCACACTGACAGCTGTTGTTGCCTGTTGGGCTTGAGGTTGCCATGTTATGATTTGAGCATATTTGTTATGCTAAATGCAGTACCTGTGAGGGTTTCTGGACAATATTTGTCATTGTTTTGTGTTGTTAATTGATTTCAAATAATTAATATATACATACATTTGCATAAAGCAGCATATTTGCCCACTCCCATGTTTATAAGAGTATTAAATACTTGACAAATCTCCCTTTAAGGTACATTTTGAACAGATACAAAATGTGTGATTAATCGCAATTAACTATTTACAATAATCGCAATTCAATATTTGAATCGATTGACGGCCCTAATATAAATGCAATCTATTATTTTGAAGGTCTTTTCCAGCGTTGTTGTGCATGGCTGTCCTGAGTCCCAACCTACCTGTGTGACCCTGCAGATCTGGCTTTTGTACGTAGGGCAGTAGCAGGCTCCAGACAGAGGGCACTTCTCAACAGGACGTCCACGGTACAGAGGGACGAAGGAGGCAGCGCACAGGTCGAATGGATTGTGGGGGTCGTAGTTCAACTGGTGGGCGTCTGTCAGGGTCTTCTCACAGGCTGCCAAAATCTTGCGGGTCTGAATGGTGGGGAGAGATTTAGCATGAGGTTAAGAGATGAGAAACTGTATAGTGCTGTCCATTTAAAACTGAAAATACTAACTGAAGCTGTGAATGTCGCATAACCAACCTGCTGTGCAACATCCGGCTTGGGCCCCAGCTCGAGCAGGCGACGGGCAAAGCTGGCAGCCGTCTTGAAGTTACGCAGTTTGAAGAAGAGGTTCAGAGCTGTGCGCAACACCAGCACCATGTGGACCGGCTGGAGATTACAGTGGGTGAAATAAGCAGCCATCTGTAGGGAAAACACACGCATACATAAGAAAGTTAGACTTAGGAATGAAATAGAAGTATGAATAACGATCACTTGGTAGACACATTTTGGCGATGGTCAGTCTACAACAACAGCGTTTGACGTTCAATTAATGTGACGTCAAAGCCACAGATATTTACCTCACACAGCCTCTTCTGCTGGTCCAGCGTGTCTTTAGGCAACTTCTTCCTCTCCGTCTCCATGGTCAGACCCACGATGTACTCTCTGCAAATTGTGATCAGCTGCTGAGCCTGAAACACACACAGATCCCAATCACACAGGTGACCCCTACACATTTATATATTTTACGTACATTTGCCAAATAAGCAGCCCCACATGGATTTGCGTGATAAATTGCAATGATTTGTGCTACATTTGGAGATTTAGGCCCCCCGTCTACAACTATACAGATATCTTTAAAAGATTTGGGTCACAAAGAGCCAGAAACACAAACAAAGATAGCGGACTACTGGCTTTTTTTATGTGTTGTTAGAGCTGCTCGGACTAATCACCGGAGTAACCGAAGGCCAAAGCAGGGAACACATTAAACATGTCGAGGCCGAACGGTGATTGAATGTGCTATTGGACGATTGAAGGCGAGGTTTGGAGCACTCAGAAGGGCTGTGGACCTGAATGACCTCCCTTTTGTCATTTATGCATGTAAGGAGACACTTGAGGACAGCAGAGTGATGACAGGAATCCCTCACCTCTGCAATCTCCTGCTTGTTATCAACCACCAGCAGAGGTACAGACAGCAGGATGACTCTGAAGCGCTCGACAGCTTCCTCAAACCGCCCGGATGTAGTCAGCTGGTAGCACTGCTGCAGGCGGGCGATGAGGTCGGAGAGGCGCAGGCCCACAGCAGGCAGTCCTTGCTTTGCACCACAGTCCTAAAACAATAACATTTGTATATTTGCATATTTACATTCATTAAAAAAATGTGATTAGAAACAGGAAAGCAGGAGCAGATGTAAGCAAAGGGTAAAATAAATGGAGAGTAAATCCACATGAGTGACACACCTAGAGGAACACATGCTGATTCTTAGTAAGAGATGACGAAAAACAAATCGGCTGTACCTTCCAGTTTCTCTGCGGATGGCCACGGAGACAGGGCAGGGAAGGCAGCCCCAGGTAACAGGTGCGGCCTCTGGACAGTGTCTGCATGAACAGCGACTTGTAGGGCTCGAAGCTCACAACTCCTACCTGGTCGTGGAGCAACTGTGGTACGGAACAAGAACAGTAAATGCCAGTATAATGCGTGAATTAACATTAGAACACTGTCATCCAATCGGTGCTTGGCTAAACCTTAGTCAAAATTTAAAAAACAATAAAAAAAACGATAGGAAATCAATATCACATTGTGTACATACTCTCATAGCAGTTTCGAAGGAGCCAGCCAGGACGTGGTCTACTGGCAGCTGGGAGTTGTTGCACCACATCTGTGTGGGACTCATGCCCTTGGTCGGTGGGACGAAGAAGCCGTCTTCTGCTCCTCCACCTGCACCAGCCGGCATGTCCTGATGGTTGGGATACAGACATTGTAATTTCAACATTCATCATCCTTTTACTGTAGCAGAAAAAAAAATAACTTGTCAGTACAACGCTAGAGCTTGTTAACTTAAAAAGTGTTTAGCAGACCTGATGTGAAATATATCAACACTGTTGTTGTGTCTAGTGTCGTGTGAGTTCTGTGTGTGTGTGTGTGTTTTATTGGTGGTGGGATTTGCAATGATGTAGCTCCTCTCACCAGTTCTGGAGGAAGGTCCAGGTCTTCCTCCACCTCCCAGCCTCCTCCCTCCTCTTTCATGGCCCCGTCTTCCCCTAATCCTTCCTGGGCATCCATGAAGCCATCTAAGAGACAGAGATATATCAATTTATACACAGTTGTAGTATTAATGATGTGGTTCACTACCTTCACTGAAAGGTCAGGTATAAAATATTTTTCTAAGTTGCGCTGAATTTACCTTCATCCAGCTGGAGCTCAGCATCGTCTCCCCAGCCCTCGCCTCCTGGGGCCTCCATGTCCACGTCGGCAGCCATCTGACCTGCCTTCCCTACAGCAGAAAAACACTGTTCTCACTCTGGCAAAGTCAGCTGCCACAGGTTTCCACAATTTATTCAAGTGATTTAATCTTTTATTCTGACTCTCAACAATTAGAAAATACTTGTCACTGGTGTATAATAGCAGAGCAGCTTGCTAAAACGTTTTGTACCTTTGTAACATGAGCATGTGTCAAGACTGATGACTCACCCTTCGCTGCAATGGCTCCCTCGAAGAAGCCCTTTGATACAGTGAGCAGAGGCCAGTTGGTGTCCAGAGGGTTGATGGGGGGAGAAGGCTGCAGCAGCTGTGCATTTGGATCAACCTCTGGCACCTACAAGACACAAGATCAACCATTATTTTTAATCAAAATTACATGTTTGTGCTACACTGAAAACAAACAAAAAAGAGATTCAGATTGCATGTCATGGTTGTCCATGTTGTGTGTATGAAGGTGCGGAGAATGTTTTCTTAACACACCGTCTCCTTTTCTGGGTCAAAGGTCTCCTTTAGCGCCTCAGCCTCTTCATCCAGCCCATGAGTGGCTGCAGTCAGGTAGGCCAGAGACTCTGGAAACGTGCACACAAACAGTTACACGTGTTGGCTTCTCGTTCCATTGTAGGCTTGGGCGGTATCAAGGTATTACGGTATACCAGGGTATTTAGAAATCCCAAAGGTATGATTTTCAATACAGTCAAAAATGCAGACGACCCTCTTTCTATCAAACTGATACGGAGATGCTGCAGGGTTTCCACCAGTGTGTTACAAGCCCAGCAGGGCTAAGTTGACTCCCCACTGGGACTAAGCATGTATTTTTAAGATGTTTTTTTTTTTCTTGCTCAGCACTAAATACTGTCATACACTGTATATCCCGGTGAAATGTCAGGAAGGTATGAAAAAATAGATATCGCCCAAGTCTATTCCATTGTTAACAATTTAAAACAACACTGTTTTGGTAAGCATTTTTAGAGTACGGGGGAAATTAAGATGATTTGATGTGTTTAATTTCTATTCAAATTAAATACATAACCAAAAAAACAAGTCATTTTAGATGGTTCCCATTTGTTACATTGCACAAGCCCACCAACACCAGGGCTGCTGTGTGCAGGTAACAGGTTGATTAAACCACAATTACTACAGCAAAAGCACAGTGGAAAGAGATATGTGATGAAGGTGCCACTTGAACTCACTCTGTCCACAGTTCTTCAGGATGCGGACCCTCTCACTGACATCTCCCAGGTAGAGAGCTGCTTGGTAGTGACCACTCATGTCCTTCCTGATCTCAGCTACAAACAAATAGTATTAGATATAAGTTCACTGACATACAAGACACACAAAACCCCCAACCAAAATCACCACATCTTTGTTCATTAAAGGATTTTTCAGTCTCCATCTCTCACCGATCTTCATCATCTTGCGCAGCTTGGCCAGGTTGCCAGTGATGAGGTAGAGGAAGGTGAGCTTGTCAAAGTTCTTGGTCCTCTGGTAGCACATCTCCACGACCTGGTGGTGACCCTGCAGCAGTGCTGCTTCACCCAGACGCTCCCAGCAGCTGCGCTCATCCAGGGCCTTGGCTGCCTCCAGAGCCACCTGGAAGTTTGGAGAAACTGTTTTAAAAAAGTGCACTTGAACCTGACTCTCATGCAAAAATGAACCAGACAGCAGATGGAGATGATGATGAGCTGAAATTGTTATAAAGCAAATTTTGGCTTATCAGAAAAGACAGCAGTATCATCGACATGTATGTATGTCAATGCGCAAAAATAGTGCATGTCATAAATTAGAGACAGTGTCCTAGTTATACAGTTGTTCAGCAGCAGCTCACCTCGATGTTTCCACACTCCAGAGCCAGACTGAAGCGTGTCTTCTCATCTTTGACAAAGTGCAGCGCCACCTCAGGGTAGCCCTTCTTCTGCAGGTAGGCAATGATGGACTGACCCACCAACTTGGCATTACGCACCATGTGAAGCACCTGGAGGGACAACGACAAGAGGAATGATGTCAAAACCAGCATTTGGGAACTAAATGATTGCAAGTACAAAATTAAAGAGGTAAAAAATGTCTAGTCAAAAATCCTTTACAGTCCACATTACTTTCCTACACTGTTGCACATTAAGTACAATATTAAAAAGAGTGGTGCAGCAGGTGCAGTATATTCCAATGATTCATTCACCACAGACCCACCTCATCATATTTGCGGTTGACCAGGGCCAGTTTGAAGCGGTACTCTGTGGGGTCGATGGTGAGGACGCGCGGCCTGCACTCCCTGTCCAGGCAGTAAACACTGTTCCCTCTCACACGGGTCACATAGATGGGCAGGTCCAGGGTCCTGATGATGCCATGATCACTACAGGGAAACACAATGAAAGCACCATGTTGAATGTTTTCATCAGTTGATGTGTGTGGTGTGGTGTGTGCTGCTCTTCCAACTGTAAAATCTTTAAATATAATGTAGCTGGTTTCCTTGTTTGGGGAAGACACAGCATTTTCTGGGACTGTCAAAGTTAACGCAGTAATAACGCACTGAAGCAAATTCGTTTTAACGCCACTAATTTCTTTAATGCATTAACGCAAATTGTGATTTTTAGGTTGTAGCGGGCTCAGTTTTAAAGCTAGAGTGAAGATACTGGTATCATATGAAACAAACCTAAGGAATCCATTGGTACCAACCAAGTCCGAACGTGCGCTAAATTTTGGCGAGGAAAAACTGGCATTTTCAAGGGGTACCTTGACCTCTGACCTCAAGATATGTAAATGAAAATGGGTTCTATGGGTACCAACGAGTCTCCCCTTTACAGACATGCCCACTTTATGATAATCACATGCAGTTTGGGGCAAGTCATAGTCAAGTCAGCACACTGACACACTGACAGCTGTTGTTGCCTGTAAGCACACTGACACACGATTAACAGCACTATTTTTTTCTTTTCACATATCATAGCATATATAAAGTTAAATATAAAATATGTGAACAAATGAAAGCAGCATAACCTGACATACCCAAACATAACCCATGCTGCTGGTTGCTTTGCACTATAAAAAATGCTTTCATCTTTCAAATGAGGTCAGTGAAGACACTGAGCGGAAAAAAATATGTGCCCACCACCAGTCTGGTACATTTTGGCTTCATTCGTCAACATTTCCAGTAATTATGCTGCCATCTCAGCAAGATCTTAAGCTGTTCTACATATCTTGTTTGCTTATAAAAGTTAAACTAATAGGTTGAGTGTTACGATCTGTCGCTGTGGCCTGTACAAAGCGGAGACAGTTTACCCGCCTGATAACGTTTAATGAACACTGCTTTTCTTAAGCAGCAACTTACCCAGAGGTGAGGGCGTATTTGATGTGGTTGGAGGTGGTGTAGATGAAGACTCCACTCTCGTCCCAGGCTCCACTCTTCACTCTGATGTTCTCGTGAATGTTGCACAGACTCTCCAGCTTACGGTTGCAGATCATGATGGCTGACGGACCAAAAAGAGAGCAAAGGAAATTTAGATTTTAGACCGATTTTGTTTTGTTTTTTAAGAATCACCAGATATAAACGTCAGCTTTGAACTTTTGGTGGTCAACAGCATAATGACATTAGTGGTCTTGTTTGAACCAATCATCATTTTCAAGTCTTATTAATTTAGATGCCTTTCATAAACTGCTTAATGGTGATTTTCATAAACTAAATCCTTACAACACAGCATCCTCTCTGCACAAGTTACTTGGACTTTTAAGCACAATTTGATGCAGAAAAATTAATCGTTTGAAGTGACACAAATATGTTTGTTTTGCTGTACTGCGGTAAAGTGGACTACAGTTATCCCCAGAAAATGATTTTACCAGCCTCATGATAAGCCTGTTTCAGAGCCTCAGCCCTGGCAGCACAAACCAGTTTAGAGGACAGAATAAGATAAAGACATTGTGACTACGTGATAAGTATCCTTCTCTATACATGCAGATATCCATTTTATCTACCCACCGTGTTTAGCCAGCAGAGCCACGTGGCTGGTGTCAGCACTCCACACCACGTACTTGACCTTGGCGATCTTAACGGTGGCCAGAGAGCGTTTCTGCTGCACGTCAAACAGGGTGACGCCATCGGCATCGCGCAGCAGCAGCGAGCCTGTCCCGGCGTAGAAGATTTCCTCGCAGCTCGGCACCTGAACTTTCTTCACAATTTCATTCTTCAGGTTCTTGATCAGCAGCTACAAAGGAGAGGGAAATGTTATTAGATGAGCTGATATCAAGTTAGATAAACCAAAAAAATATAAAGATACAAATAGTGTTGATATAAAAATTGAAAGACATTTAAATAAAAGTTTTACAAATGAGAAATTTTAAAAGGTAAAAACACAATTCCTCCTATAATAATAATAATGTGCAATTAAAAAGTTAACTTTTACTGACTAAACCCTTGAAATTAGCTTGATATTCAAAACTGGCATTGATTTTTTGGCATAATGCTCATCATGAATTTAACTGTGTGATTTTAATAAATATTATACACAAAAAAGAATATTATTTTGCACCTACTGCAGCCTGTATGAACCAGTTTCAATTTAAAAAACTTGAATCTTTAAATTAAGTATTTACAGGTCTGATACAGTGTAATGTCCTTGACTCTGTCTTCCATCAATCAATCACCTAGATCATGACTATTCTTCACGATAAGAATCAATATATGGATGGTAGAACAACATTTTGTCCCACATTTCCAAATTTTTACTAAGGATTCCCCAACTGTTCAAGATGAAATCAATTTCAAGTTATCACTGTATTCTTTTTCAAAACATTTCCTAAACTTTCTAGACCTGCAGATGGACTTACAGAGTGCATACGGTCCAGGACGGCAAACCTGTTCCTGGCCACCCAGACTGCAGTCAGACCAGAGGACCTCTTCCCCTCCGGTGCTGAGAAAAAGACAGTAAGTGTTATAATGTAATAATAATAAAAGCAAAGTGTGAGGAAGAACAGTATAACTTTAGTGAGTTGTTTCTTTACCATCAGGGTTCTGAGAGTCGCTTTCTTTGGGAATAGAGTACAGGTCATAGGTGCTGTTCTCCAGGTTGGTCGCCCTCTGCAGGAGGTAAAGAGCATCACATTAAACATATGGAAATCAATGACTGTAGATACCAGTGAGGGATTAACACGTGTGTGTGTGTGTATGTTCTGCTTGAGAGATACTTACAGTGCAAAGCAGGACAGCGTTCTCAGCAGGGTTGTAAGACATGCTGAACACCGGGAACTTAGACCCACTAGGACAAGAAAATATATAAAATACAGCATGTTACACACACTAGTATCCAAATACTTCAACAAAAGTCTGTAATCTGTCAGAATGAGGGTGCGGTGGATGCACAACCACTAGAAGTGACCGACCTGCGTAGCTGCATGACAGCAGTGTCCTTGCTGCTGTTGAAGTCCAGCTGGCGGAGGAAACGGTCCTTGACGTAGTACAGCATGTTGCCGTGCACGGCGTATGCCGGGCGCTCACGCTCCAGCTTGAACACAATCATGCCGCTGTCATGACCTGAAGGACACACAGAACGTCTTTCAGTGTTATAGTATACATAGTTACACACCTTATGTTTAAATGTGAATCCATCTGCTGCAGCAGGAGGAGTGCCATCTTTACTGAAATGGCACTAAAGCACAGAAATGTATTTTGATGTAGGGCATTCTCTTAACACCAATAATGAAGTGGATATTTTGAAGCAGGAAATCAGACTCCCTTTGACTTTGTTGAATGTGTACAGATGTACACCACCTACCAGCAGCGAACAGGTTGAGGTTTGGGTGAGCCCCCAGCACCCAGAAGCGATCGTGGTCCCGGCGAAAGGTCTGCACTCCGGTCCTCTTGGACATGTCCCACACCCGGATGCTCTTGTCCTCAGAGTTGGACAGGATGAGCTCCTGGCGCGGGTGGAAGACGGCGCAGGACACGTTGTTGTAGTGACCGCGGCACGTATCCAGCTCCCAGGCCTTGGATTCTGGACCGCGGGAGAAAGAGACAAGAGAAACGTAAACACTGGGTATGAGTGGAAAAATAGACAGTGATCACCAGATGAAAATGCAGTGAGGAAGACGGTACAAGTGGAAACAAGTGAAAGTCTTTCAGTGCATACAGGAGTTCATATTACATTTCATTTATAGGGATGTGACTACAAATTGATCACTTACCATTATCAGCCAATAAACATACAGTTTACTGCATAACTCAGCAGTAATTACATTGAAGATGATATAAAGTACCAAATCAAGCATTTAAAGATGCTGTGATGAAAAAACAGATGCATTTAAGCATTATGTGTTGTTGTTGTTAATGATGTGTCATCCTGGTTGAAAAGCATAATTTCAATTACCATCTACTTTGATAACGGACCCTTGCTTTTATGTTTTAATGTGAGTGACAAAACAGGAAATGATAAAATGTCAGTTATAATGGACACTGGGCAGCAGATTGTTGATGAACGTTAACTAGTGACTTCTGCGTCACTTACCATTCATTCTCCAGATCTTGACCTGCCTGTCGTCGGCTCCAGACACAATGAGAGGCATGGTGGGGTGGAAGGCAGCCCAGTTGACCCCCCGGTCGTGACCCTGGACACAGACACACAAAGTCTCGTCACACAAATCCAAAAAAAGATCCAACAGCTGGGCCGAGGACTGAAGGCTTTCTGAACACTAATACAAACTGAACTGCCCTCTCTGGGAAAAAAATCTAATTCAAAGTCAAATTGCATCAAATTAAAATGAATCTCCAGTGAACGTTTTCCTTTTCAGAATAATGGAAAAATATATTGTTTATTAAAAGGCATAGAAAAGGTATCTGTAAGTTATTGAAATAGTCATTCCTTTTCACCTTGAAGGGTGATTCACTCAAACACCAACATATCAGACTGAATCATTCATGTGAAACTCACTGCTCACCTCAAGGACATGCTTAACAACAGCATCCGAGGCACCGAACAAGTCAACGCCAGAGATGCCGCGCACCTCCGTCTCCACGGCGCCTGGAGACAGGTTCTTCTTCCTCAGACCTGGAACCAACATTCAGGGCATCGCGTGCAAGGAAGGAGCCATATTCATGTTACACAAGGCACAACCACAATACAGAGGAGGAAGAAAAACAAGGTACAAATTATTAAAATAATGAAATATGAAGCAGTATCATAGGAGAGGTGGGGAATTATAAGGAGAGAGAACTGTTGGACTACTGAACACACACACAGGGTAGAAACACACCAACACAACATCTGCTTTCTCATTCCCCGCCAACTTGAGTCTGGAAACAATCGTGTCTTTAAGAGTAAGGTTGATTGGGTTAATGAATCACTCGCATACAGAAGAAACTCCCAACTACTTATGATTTGATTGGACAGCAGTGACAGGTACCGATTACCTCCCAGACTCAAATGAAATCAGGAAAATAATTATTGAGGAAGCATAGCTTGCATTCATGATTCCTGCCCATTAAAACAATGTGGTGAACAGACAGTTCAACAGCACGGAGAGATGACACAGGGGGAGAGAGATGGCACTAGGAACCCATGTGCAGGTGTGGATGTTTCCAGGGAGAGCATGGGATAAGGTGGTCACAGGGGGCACGTTGGCTGATGTGGGTGGGTGGATGGCGTTGTAAAGACGTGCTCTGATGGGGCGTTGGATGTCAGTATATGAGTAGTTTTGTTTTCTTAGATGCTCGTGCATGTTTCTGTACAGTCACATGCAGAGTTAATAGAATCTGACATGTAACAGTTATGGGTTAGGAATGAAGTTGGTAACAATATGGTGACTTTTGCAACAAGAAATATAAACATTGTTGTATATTTCATGTTATATTTTGAGTAGTAGAGCCAGCCGTGCAAATGTCATGCCAGGAGGAGTATAAAAACATTTCAAAATCAGTACTGAGGAAGTTTATAAAAGACAAGTTTTCAAACCAGTTAGTAGTTATGGTTGTTTTCATGTGATGCATTTTATAGCAATGCTAAAAAGGGTAAAATAACAGTATGGGAAGCAGTATGGACTTCCTATAATGAAAGTATGAGTGCAAAGTAACACTTCCTTTCATGCTAAATGGATGTTGTGGAAGTAACACGGTGAGTCAAACGGGAAATTTCG
The DNA here is from genome assembly GCA_916700685.1 of Adelosebastes latens. NCBI lineage: Eukaryota > Metazoa > Chordata > Actinopteri > Perciformes > Sebastidae > Adelosebastes > Adelosebastes latens. Next base: position 66,809 of record CAKAKR010062935.1, read on the forward strand.
ACGCCCTGCTGATGTCATAAGCTGTATGTATAAATGCAATCATGCTCTATGCCAGAAAATGTGAAAGCAAATGAATGCCCAGGACAGGAGACAGTTACAGAGCCATATCTTATGCATGTTCACATGTAAGAAAGTGAATGTAGATGTGAGTCAATTAATGTCTTGGTTAGTGAGAAGACAAGAAACAGAAAGCAAGAAATACATCAACAGACATAGATTTTAAGAGCATGCAGAGGCACAGAAACACCTCTCCCATTTCCTTTTATAATCTTCTTACACCTCTGATGTGTAAACCATTTCTTCATTCAGAATACATATTTACAGTGCTGTATTTCATTAAAAAATACCACACTATAAATTTGTTCTGACACTACATCTATTTCCTGAAAGGAGAGGTGTTTCTGCAAACAGCCCACAGAGATTTGTCCTACAAGTAGGAGAGGAAGAAGAGGTGGTACAGGACTGTCATACATCCTGCTCCTGCTTCTTCCTTGTCCTCCATACCACTCTACCCTCCCACCCTCAACCCAGCCCGCTGTCCTCTGGTCAGCCGTCCCCAGGCCCTCACCGGAAATATCCCACACGCGCACGGTCTGGTCCAGACTGGCCGACACCACCAGGTCCTCAGCCGGGTGGAACTGGGCGCACATCACATAGTGATTATGGCCGGTCAGCACACTGTGGATGAGGAGGAAAAAAAGGATACATTCAGTATCAGTACACAGGTAATCTTAATATGTTCAGGGTAATAATAATTATTATTAAAATGCTATCCCTGAAATTTTGTTAAACAGTGGCTGGGTGGGTTGCATGATATGATTTGTGCAAGATATGAAACCAACATGAAGACCCAATGTTTCATTCTTTTAAATAACTAAACAATAACTTTTTAAATTGAGTTTATCAGTTTGAAAATCTTCAGTGCGTCTTACCAGACGCAAGTCCTGGACTGCCAGTTCCAGATGCGAATAGTCTGGTCATCTGAGGCGCTCAGAATCCAGGGGTACTCCTACAGAAAGGGAAATGGTTGAATTCATTCATTCATTTCAGATTTCACATGGACAACAAGATCCAGAGTCTTAATCAGTATTTATCTTGAAATCAGTTATGAAAAAGATAGGAAGCAGATGTATTTTCAAGTGGCAGAACAACTCACATGGTGGAAGAAGGTGGTTCTGATGTAGTCGAGGTGTCCAAGAAGAGTGAAAAGGCAGCGTCTCAGCTTGTAGTTCCACACCTGGTTAAAATAGGAATATTTACTCATATTATCAATATTTACTGTATAAGGTTTTGATGAAATCTAATAATTATATGGAATATTAATACAATAGATATTTTAATCTGCAAGACATAACAGCACCATACAACAGACCATCACATCTCTGACATCTAATGTAATTATTTGGATTTAAAGACTCCTGAGTAGATCCTTTGATGGGCATCAGGGCATCATATTTGCTCCAACTTGTCAGCTTCATGACATTTCTACGTGGCAACATGCCACATAGAAATGAAAAGAAGTCTCACCTTGATTTTGTAGTCATCTCCTCCAGACACAAACAGAGGCTGCTGTTTGTGGAAATCAATTCCTCTGACGGGTCCTGTGGGCGAAGAAGGCACATCAATTACACCACATATCTATCAAGACCACAGTGTGGAAGTTGAACTAATAATGACACGACATCAGCCACATCAACCACCTTACCATCATGCTCGTCAAACTTGTCTATCAGTGTGCACATCCGATAGTCCCACAGCTGGATGACTCCGTTGTGCAAACTTGCAAGAACCCATGGCCTCTTGGGATGGAAACTCAGGCCTGAAATGTAAAACAGCTCATCAGCTATCTCATAATATATCAGATGAAAACAGGCCATTAGACTCCAGCCGATGAGAAGCCAGCTTAGCATCTGTCATCGCTATAGATCAGCAAGGAAACATGTCATGTTTGAGGTAACGTTAGCTAGATGGCTAAAGAGACGTCCTGTTAGTGTCCATTCAACATCACAACATGTGAAAACAAGACATAGTATGATTCAAGGTTAGAGTTTGTGCTACATACACCTCTTAAAACAAGCAATTCATTCATTTACAGACACAACTTTAAAAAGATAAACAACTGAGCTTAGAGGATAACGTCAGCTAGCTAACGTTAGCTCCTAAGCTAACTGTTAGCTGGTGAACTCTTACCTTTCACACGGGCCGACTTCGTCTCAAACTTAGTTAACATCGTCACTTGACAATAATACAAGTGGTAGTGTTAATGCTGTGATCAAATATAACTCCCCACGGACAGTAAAAACAAGTCAAACACTGCAGACAGATGAAGTCAGGCGGCCTGATCGCCTTCGACCGTTTAGCCGAGTCTCCTTGTTCCTGACACGTAGCCCGTTCTGTCTTCCGGTTGTGATCAATAAAGTTGTGGATTGAAATTTTGACGCAGAAAGCTCCACGGCGGCGGCACATAGAAATACAACACATAGAACTGAGCTTACTGTATACACTCTATGGGAGCCCTGCTGACTATATCATCATAACTAATCTATAATAGTCTTTTTCTACAGTCTGGTTTGACAAGAACATTTACTGCACAATGTAAACATATACACCTTGCAGACTATTAAAGGTCCCATATTGTGCTCATTTTCAGGTTCATACTTGTATTTTGTGTTTCTACTAGAACATGTTTACATGCTGTAATGTTAAAAAAAAACTTTATTTTCCTCATACTGTCTGCCTGAATATGCCTGTATTTACCCTCTGTCTGAAACGCTCCGATTTAGCGCATTTTGACGGAACTGCAACAGAATTGCGTTGCTAGGCAACAGCCTGGGTCCATGTGTACTTCCTGTCAGCTGATGTCATTCACATACACTGCAACCAGGAATAAACTGGGACACATTTAGAATTTTTACGTTTAAAATTGTGTCAAGGGTCTAAATATTGTATATTCGTGACATCACAAATGGACAGAAATCCTGACAGCTTGTTCCAAATGCAGAGTTTCTGAATACGGGCTGTGTGTATTTCCCTGTGGATTGAGTGTTTCGATACTTTCACAGTATTTATATAGGACTTAAGCCTGCTTTATAATAAAAAAAACATGAAAATCTCACTTTTTTATAATATGGGACCTTTAAAGCTATGTCTGTACTATTGAGAAATACAACAAGGTTAATTTAGTATCTGTTCTGTAGCTTGAACTGTCATATGATACGATCTTCATCAGCAGATAAACTTTCCATTTTTTTCTGAGCACTTTTAGGACTTTCCATCCATGTTGGCTTAAAAGCTCCATTTAGTAGTTTTTTTTATAGAGCTTTCAATCATATCACATGATTTTCAAGTGATCTATAGGTGCTCACAAAAAATAGAAACTTTAACATCTACAATTCCATGACAACTGACTGAGTAGACTCCATCTGAAGATGAAGATCATGCAATATGATCAAAAGCTCCACAACCTACAACTTTGTGGGGAGATTGTTTTCACAACTGCTGTCTCCCAGGTCAAGAATGAGCTGTTAATCTCTCAGCTATTCCTATATTATTAATACTACCAGAGGTGGAATAAGTACCCTTACCAAAATTAGGTTTATTCATGTGTGCTTTTAGTATACTTCTTTTGAACTTAAAATAAGAGAGTATACTTTCAGTTTACTTTTTATGTACTTATCAGAGATATACTTAACAAAAGTATACTTAAGCTCATACTGACAAGTATACTTAAATGTCTAAGTATACTTGGCTTATACTGATAAGTAAACAGAAGTCAAAGTATATTTGGCTTATAGGCCTACTTACCTAATCTTTTGATCAAGATATCCTTAAGAGAAGTATAATTAAATATTCTTGCCTTATAGGCCTACATAAAATAATACTTGGCTTGTAGTTGTGCTTACTTTTTGATAGAGTAGCCTATTAAAGTGTGTGAGAGTTCGTAAAAGGATTTTTTGATATGAACTTACTTCAATTCATCAAGTTTTTGGATTATCCGTTCACCGTAGAGGCATGCAAGAACATCACGTTTTATTAATTTTTTTTTAATCTCATCACAAATCATCAAGTCAATTAGAACTACACTTAGTAAAAATAAATACACACATATAAACCATGTCACCTTACATCATTTGTATTGCATATTGTGTATGAATACTGTATATTTATATGTAGATACAGTATATCTTGTTTATGGTTTTTGCACTTATTTTGAACATACATTTGTTCATTGCACTCAGGTTTGATGTACACGCACTTTAGATGCTTTTATGTTTTGTTTGATGTATGGCCAATTTTATGTTTTGGTCTTACACTCTGCTTCTACGGTGTTCTGGTCTTAGAGAAACTTTATTGAAAAGTTGAAAAGACAAATAAGCTTGAAACTTTATAACAATTGGATAATCTAATCTATAGCAATTAGGGCTGTCAAGCAATTAAAATAGTTAGTCACGATTAATCACATATTTTTTTACATCTGTTCAAAATGAACCTTAAAGGGAGATTTGTCAAGTATTTAATACTCTTATCAACATGGGAGTGGGCACATATGCTGTTTTATGCAAATGCATGTATATATTTATTATTGGAAATCAATTAACAACACAAAACAATGACAAATATTGTCCAGAAACCCTCACTAGTACTGCATTTAGCATAAAAGAAATGCTCAAATCATAACATGGCAAACTGCAGCCCAACAGGCTCAACAGCTGTCAGTGTGTCAGTGTGCTGACTTGACTATGACTTGCCCCAAACTGCATGTGATTATCATAAAGTGGGCATGTCTGTAAAGGGGAGACTCGTAGGTACCCATAGAACCCATTTACATTCACATATCTTGAGGTCAGAGGTCAAGGGGACCCCTTGGGAGTGTTATTTAGCCTCCTTCCTGACAAGCTAGTATGAAATGGTTGGTACCAATGGATTCCTTAGGTTAGTTTCATACGATGCCAGTATCTTCACTCTAGCTTTAAAGCCGGCTACATCCTAAATATTGAAAGTTGTGTTAATGCGTCAAAGAAATTAGTGGCGTTAAAACAAATTTGCGTTAATGCATTATTATTGCGTTAACTTTGACAGCCCTAATAGCAATGCATCACATTTTATATTTTTGATATCTGCAATGAAACTAGTCGCAATAGTTGTCTAATAAATACATAAAATGGAAATACTCAGGTACAAGTATCTCAAAACGGCACAGTACGTGAATAAATGTTTTGACATTCTATCAGTCGCTCATCCCTGTATGTTTTTATTTGTTTTAGTTTGCCTCTCTCATTGTTCAGTGTTTTGTGTGAAGCACTTTGACACGGTGACTTTTAAAAAGTGCTATAAATAAAGTTTTACTTACTTACTAATGTAAAAGCAATGATTACTAATAATCCACCACAACAACAAAAAAATAATTTGCATGATACCGTTATTTTATTTCATATATTTACAAAACAAGATAGTGTCAAATAACAGGATGCTTTTTTTAACGGTGCTCTGGGCGTGGTTGCATCGGCCCTGAGAGTTGAATAGATTGCACCCCCCCTTTATGGACCATCACAGCAGCCTCCCTTCAGCTGTGTATGATGTACATCTGGTCTCTTTTCAGTGCATGGCTGACTGAATCCTTTCACAGCACCCCTTTTATTATACCGTTATTGATGAGCTGATGGTCGTGTGACTTCTAGACCTCTCTCTATGGTCAAATTTGTCGACTGGCAATAGAAGCTGGTGAAAAGTGGCCGCTGGAGTAAACAAACCCACCGAGCACAGCCAACATGTCATCAGGCTGTTGATGTTTTACCCAACAGTGCATCTGAATTATAGACATGTTTCTCTCCTGGCGTGACACAACATGATGTTTAGCACTCTGCTCATCACCTTCTCTGGAAAGAGCATGATGTACTTTTAATGGGAGGGTACACAATATATGCCATCAGGTGGTAAAAACTCCTGTATACCCCTCCAGTGTTTTTCTTTCCTGGCACGTACCCCATACCAAAGAAAACATCACTCTGCACATTATAGACACTGTGAATCACAAGGGGAACTCTTTGCACAGTAACTCTACACTATAACGATCACTGTAACCACAGCAAAGGCATACGGGAATCATCATCTCAATCACTTCAAATCAATACCTGGGAATAGGGGATAATATTTGGGGGGGAATAGTCTTATTTAATTAAATTAGTTGGCTGAATTACAGTAGGCTCTGGGAACTTCTCATCTTCAATCCTCTCTAGTCTTTTTAATTATTTAAATAATTAACAAATGTACACTACTTTGTCCAGTTTTCCTTACATGTTAATAAGTAATTAACTCGTTAAGTTACATCCTCTACAGCCTGTACAGAAACAAGAGGTGCGTGTTTGATGAAGTACCAAAGAATTACCACCGACTTGATGTAAAAATGAGATTATATTGCAAAATTCACACCATTCTAAAACTATAATCTTAAGTGCTTAGCTGAATGATAGCAAAATCCAAAGACCTAAAACAATAATTTAAAGTCATTTTGCAAAAGGCACCGTTCATACCCGTGAAGTGGTTTGATAGATTTTACCATGAGGCTAAACAGTATTGTAAAAACAACATGATAAGCGGCAGTGGTGTTTTTCTTTTTAAAGGAATGCTGTTAAAACTAAACCGTGAAAGAGCTGCAGGCAACCGCTGTCAAACTAATGCAGAGATGTTAAAATGTTCTCAGTTGTGCGTTCAGTGATTTTAGACAGAAGAGAGTGTGTTTGGTGTGTGTGTGTGTGTGTGTGTGTGTGGCTCCTGTTGGTTTTCGTGCCTCCTTCCTGTTGTTTCTGCGTCCACACACACACACCTTCTACTTGAAGGAGAGAACGGTGTCGACGGTCTGGTCACTCTCCTGCCTGACCTTTGCTTCACACTCCTTCACTCCCTGCCTGTCGCTGACGCACACAGAGTGACCCCTCTGGCTCCAGTGGTGCTTCTGATGGACCGCACCGCTACCTCATCACATGATGGAGCACTGCTCTGCCGCCCCCGCCCCGGGGCCTCCTGGGAGATTGAGGGACTCCATGTCAAAGTTAAAGCCTGGAGGCTGGAGGGGAAGAACAAAGAGGAAGAATGCTGTCACGTCTAAGCTTGGGTCGGGGGGAAATGACAATATATATGTATAAAAAAGACACTATTCAGGTTTTTCTCAGATTTTTATGCACGCTACCTATTCCTGTAATATCTACTTCACAGGATTTTTACGGGATTTTTGTACCAATATGATTAAGCACCTTTGCATGTAAAGTATGTAATTTGTTTGATTAGCTGAAAATAGAAATGGCAGATGCTATTAGGAGCCAGGTGTCCGTAGCCAACAATTTTATTTGCACCTGACCCATGTACGCATTAGATACTGTATGTGTATATGTACTGTATGTATATTTTTCCTAAACCTAACCAAACTGCGACTAAAAACTGAAAATAATAATTAAAAAAACCAGAAAATATTAAGTCAACTAAGTAAAAAATAAGCTTCTCACTGGACTCAAAAAACAGTCTCCGGTGTTCATCCACCACAACATAGTCCTTACATGTACTCTGTCGCTCTTTATATTACTACTACTATTGGGGGGGGGGTGTAAGAAAATATCAGAAGAAATCGGATATTGCGATATATTTTGTGATACTGTTTGTGATGCTGTTACTGATACTATTGATTCTCAAAAACACTGTATCGTTTTTTAATTAATAGTTTACAAGCAAAGATTAACTCAGTCAATACTTTATTTCATTTGCAAAGAAATGCACCTTCTGAGTGCACGTGCCCTCTCAAAGTAGTGCACAAATGCAAATCCCACTGTTCTGATTGCATAAAAAAAAAAAGCTTTTTTTACTCAGATTGTATGCATATGGCGGTGTATTATGACAGTTTTCCTAAAACTAGATTAAAAGAAATCAATATTGCGATGTTAAATTACACATATTATGACAGAATATTTTCCCCATTCTCCACAATCCTAGTCTAAACCATTTAAGGTACCATGTCTCCCTTAAACAGAAGCTTCCAACTCCATACTATTACAAAGATTAGAGAAACATTTCCTGAAGAGGATGTGTGTGTGTGTGTGTGTGTGTGTGTGTGTGTGTGTGTGTGTGTGTGTGCTGTTCCATGATAAACTTGATTCTTGATCAATTTTAAAGTTGAAAACTCAAACTCTAAAGCCTTCTGATGTCAAAATATTGTCTTTCACTGAAGACACTAAGGTCATGTATATATACATACTACACATACACTGTTTGTTTTCTGTTGACTGAGAGCAGTGGAAAACTTACCGCATCACCTGCTAACTCTTTGGGTGGTTGGCCCAGGTCTTGCAGCTGTAAGTAAAAGCATTATAATCTGTGATGAGTTTCATTCTTCACAAACCAAAGTCTATTCACATTAAAGTCAACAACAAGTTTACTTTCGAAAAAATAGAAAAAATATCTAATTGCAATTACTTTGACTAATACTGCAATTGTGATATGATTTGCGATATTAAAGGGAATGATCATTTTTACATAATTATTCTCATTTTCATTGAAAAACATATTTAAATGATTATGGTGTGAGTTCTGCAGGGATCTATACCAAACGAAGATTTTTTCTTTAGTCTGCAGAATATGATGTGTATGACAGGACATCTCTGCAGCACCATAACATTTAATTTAAAATTGTATTTTTACACACATTTCGCCTCTTGAGAATTGCAGTAGGCCAAATTGCGATTTCGATAAAATTTTGATTTATAGTGCAGCCCTATTCATCAGTCACAGTAATAGTTGAAGGCTGATTCAAAAACCAAATATTCAAGAAGCACGAGGCAAAAGACAAACCTATAAAGTGCTTGATTTTTTTTTTTTTTTCTCAGTTTCATTCACGTTTCAAAGTCAAAAGCAGTGAGTCTACCTTTTGCATCAGGTCCATGATGCTCTCGAAGGTGCCTTCTTTATCTGCTCCCTGCTCCTCCCTCTCAAACTGCTTACAGATCTCTCCCATGATTTTGGCCTGCTGCTCATAGCGCTGGTAGTCCTCTGAGCTAAGGCTGGGCTTGTTGGCATCCAACCATTCTGGGTACTGTGAGGGAGAGTGACATTTATGAGTCACACTTGGCAGTGGAACCAGAGACTATATAGTGATTGCTTGTGAAACAGATGCACACCTTAGCAGTGATCTCTTTGAGAGACGGATAAAGCACTTCCTTAGAGAGGAGATTCTGCATGATGGACTGCATGATGGGCAGGATGTTTCCATCATCACCGCCTCCTTCGCCACCCTCTTCCAATCCCAGGCCTTCTAGAGCCTTGACGAGGTCGTCTCCAGCGAGTCCCGTGGACTGTAAGACAACAACGCCGATAGTCGGTCAACTGTTCTATGTTGTGCATCGCTCTGAACAGTTTCATAACTGATTCTGATTTACCCACCTGCAGGTTGTCTGCATTTTTGGCCAGGCCATGAAGGGTTTGCTTAAGACAGGAAGTGAATTCTTGTTGGGAGGCGGTGTCAGTGCCTATACAGAATACACAGATAACATTTAGGTTACAGGAACAAAACAGTAAGCAGAGGAACATATCAGAACCGCAAATTGTAGACCTTACCGACTTTGCCTGCAGCCTCTGACAGTTTATGGAAGTGCTGCAGTAATTCGGGCTCCTCCTGGGCCAGCTCAGTCATGGCCTTCTCCCACTCCTCCTTGGCTTGGGTCGCCATGTCCCCCTCGAAGAGAGTCTCAAAGAGTTTGCAGTCTTCAAGCAGGGGTGGCTAAACACGTGAATAGAAACCATGTAAAACGCCTTCTAGACACTTTTGGGGGGAAGACTATGAGCACTAAATTGTATCAAGCCTGCTTTTAAAATGTGTTTTTTTTCCTTTTCGTACTAAATAACCTCTTTGACTGTAATGATCAGTATCCACTCAACACCTCTTGTTCCAATTTTGGTTCCTTGGCCAGTTATTGCCTCAAAAACAGTTGTTGCAACTGAGGAAGTACTTTTTGGTGGGCAGTCAACTTTTGGGGTTGGGGCTGAACTTTGAAAACTTTGCAAGTTGCACAACCGACAACCAGCTGATTGAATCACTTGGCAGCAGCAAAGGTAAACAAGTGATAAAACTAAGAACAACAAAAAACTGATCCAAGTCAAGAACTAATAGCAACAGATAAAGACTTTGTATCTTTCAGAGTTGGAGACAGTGACTTAAATTGATCTGAAGAAATGTATTAAGAGACTTTAACTAAACTAGGCATATACCTTGATTATATCAGCGCCAGTAGACACACAAAAAAACAAAAAAACTTGAGACCACAATACCCAAATGTTACAGTTCTTGGCAGGAAAGTGAACATGAAAAAGCAAAGTTTACAGTTATAATATATATATTATATATATAATTGTTAGTTTCTCAAATTTCTTGAGCTTTAGGTTGAAAATTTCCAAATTCATAAATTAATTCACAACCAGCAACCAGATGAAAAGTACTGTTCAGTTAGGAGAAAATATACAGTTAAAGAAAAGGGCTAGTCTGTGCTAGGGCTGGGCAATATATGAATATTATATTGATATTGTGGCATGAGACTAGATATCGTCTTAGATTTTGGATATCATAATATCTTAATATGGCATAAATGTTGTCTTTTCCTGGTTTTAATGTCTGCATTACAGTAAAGTGATGTAATTTTCTGAGCTTACCAGACTGTTCTAGCTGTTCTATTATTTGCCTTTACCCACATAGTCATTAAATCCACATTACTGCTGATTATTAATCAAAAATATCACAGTGTAAATATTTTGAGAACGCACCAATGGTAAATCCCACAATATCGATATTGAGTTATTTGGTCAAATATACTGTGATATTTGACTCTCACCATATCGCCCATCCCTAGTCTGTGCATGTGTAACAAAACAAGATGTGAATCCTGAAACAGCACCATCACCACAAAAGCAACAACAGCAAACTGACCTTCTCTGCACCGCTGTTGGCTGAGGAGGAAGCAGCTGCAGGTTCAGGGGCTGGAGGGGGGGGTGTCTTGTCAAAGTCATCCAACGCACCTGAAAGAAAAGGACATTAGATCAGGACCATGCCAGTGGACTTTTAAAGAGTTTTAAAGGAGTAAAAACCCAAATATTAGAATTCAGCCATTACCAACTTATTCCTATAACAGTTTAAGCCCCAGCTGCAGAAAAAGGCATAAAGCGTACATCAAATGTCTCCAAATTCCAAACGATTCTGCTGAAAGCTTTATATCTTGTATTTTCCTCACTGGTAATGTTGCGTAATGTGTCTTCTTTGGATCAATCCAATGGACGTTTTTAAGCTCTTTTACAGCGATGAAAACACAACTCTTATCTCTAATATTATGAATTAAGATCGAACTACAACTTTGAGTTTAATTCAATACTTTTAACTGATAATGAAATGGGTACATATTGATATTAAAACTTTTCATAAAGCAAAAGGAATGGCATGAAATGTACACTCGGTTGCAAGTGTTTTACGTACACCTAGCTAAAACTAATAACAGTCCTGCAATAACTCATACCCTTGTCTGTGGTGCTGTTGGAGCTGTACTGCGTTATATTTATATTTAGCTGATCCTCATTGTATAAATGGTTTAGACCTCTTATTATAATGCAATACAATTCAACAGCACCATAAACTACAGTTTCTAAAATAAAATAAAGTTGAATCAACTTTCCACACAGTTTCAACAAAAACTGAACATTACAACTTTTATAAACGGTGGGGTTTAATGCAGGGCTGTTGTATTAGACTGCATTCATTTTGGCTAGATGTACTAATAAACTGCCAATTGAACGTATGTCTAGTAAAGTAACATGTTTACAGTAAGTAAACACCATTAACTGAACCAAAAAATTCAACACATGCACGAGTACACAAAGTCACTGCTCTACTGTAATTGCGGTTTACAGTACGATACTGTAACTGTATATTATGACACTGTAAATATGTTTTGGAGGATGATACTGTTACTGTGTTTTATAGTATGATATTGTAAATATGTGTCGGAGTAGGATACTGTAACTGTGTTTTATAGAATGATACTGTAAATTACTATATACTACATATAGCCTACTACTATACACTATTCACTAGTAATTATTACTGCAAATGTAAACACAGGTTTACTGTATTTAAGAATGTTTCACAATAAACAATTACATTTCATAAAATATATATTAGTCTGAGAACAGTGAACACATATTTATTGTCAACAAATTTGTGCAAATTAAATCCATTAAAGTATTAACAATGTCACAAAACTAATTAAAGACTTAAAGAAATAACAATATTGAATGTTGTACTTTGTATTTTGAACACACATGCACGAGTAAACAAAGGCGAGTAAAGAGGGGCTGGCGGCAGATACACTACTATCGCTGACAGTTCAGCCGCCATGTTAAATCATCAGGGTTTTTATTATGTCTAAGACCACTTGTCTTTGATAAACAAATTTCAAGGTCAAAGACATGGCTGGCTCCTTCCTGTCATGCAGAAACAGCAAGAAATGTTTTTTTTGCATTATATAGTGACATGTTTAACTACTCCATAGACAATGAATGGGAGACTGATTTTGAAGACCCACATAATGTTTGTTTTCTTTTTTTATACCCAAATGAGCTTTATTCTATTGTAGTATTAATATGGGTGTCGTAGGAATAACAGGTATGGATTTTGAAAATGGGCGTAGTTCCCCTTTAAAAGGTCCCATATTATAAAAAAGGGAGATTTTCATGTTTTTTTATTATAAAGCAGGCTTAAGTCCTATATAAATACTGTGAAAGTATCGAAACACTCAATCCACAGGGAAATACACACAGCCCGTATTCAGAAACTCTGCATTTGAAACAAGCTGTCAGGATTTCTGCCCATTTGTGATGTCACAAATATACAATATTTAGACCCTTGGCACAATTTTAAACGTAAACATTCTAAATGTGTCCCAGTTTATTCCTGGTTGCAGTGTATGTGAATGACATCAGCTGACAGGAAGAACACATGGACCCAAGCTGTTGCCTAGCAACGCAATTCTGTTGCAATTCCGTCAAAATGCGCTAAAACGGAGCGTTTCAGACAGGAGGGTAAATACAGGTATATTCAAGCAGACAGTATGAGGAAAATAAAGTTTTTTTTGAACATTGCAGCATGTAAACATGTTCTAGTAGAAACACAAAATACAAGGAGGAACCTGAAAATGAGCATGATATGGGACCTTTAAATAAGAACACATGTGCAAACACATCAGCCTGAGATCAAAACAACCAGCCATTTACTATGTTAAGGGCTACAGAAAAAGGCAGAACCTACATCTCAAAACATACACACTTTAGTACATAACGTTACATTACACGCAACGATCTGACTTTACATGTTTACGAGCAAACCCACGATCAGTAATAACCAGTTTAACTGACTGAAGGACACATGGAGTATTAGTAATGTGCAGTATTCTGTGTTCATATGATAAAGACGACCTTAAGCTATCATTTCAGACATTTGTTATATATTTAAACACTTTTTTAAAATTTAAATATGAGGAGTTAGCACTTGATGTGGACAGAAATGTTGCTGCATAACAGGAGTGAGCCAGCTGATGTCTGTGGGTTGATCTGGATCACAGCTAACTAGAGAGGCAGAGAGAGGCTGAGAGAGGCTGAGAGATGAGGGTCTCACAGCCGGTTTTAACACCACAACAGACCGTCCTCATGAGAGTAAAGACGGGATCACTGTAAAGACTTAATGTCAACACTTACTGTCCAATAATTCGTCCAGTTCTGCATCGTGTCCGCTGGACGGCTCTCCTGTTCCCGACGCCATGATGTTACCTTCTCTCCAAACACCCACCGTCTCCGAACAATGACGTTTCTGTTGTCAAAATGTCGCGGAAACTATGACGTCATGGCTACAGTCCTGGATCTCTGGCGCCATCTGGTGGCAGTGGTAAAAAACACAGGACAAAAACAATGGGCAGCACATGACTAATAGGCCTATAGAACTATAAATGTGGACTAAATTTTGATCTAAGATGCTCCCCACCTGTGGAACAAGCTTCCTGAGATACCTGAGATCTGCTATATTCTGTTTTAACAGTTTTCTTCATCTCCTTGTATTTTTATATCTGGTATATTTTTTTGTACTTTGTACTTTGCACTACTAACTTTTTACTGCCTTTTTACTAACATGTTTTGCACTATGGAACTGTGATGCTGGAAACTTGAAATTCCCTCTGGATCAATAAAGTTACTATCTATCTATCTATCTATCTATCTACCTATCTATCTATCTATCTATCTATCTATCTATCTAAAACTGTCAGCTCATTTAAATCAGGCCTTAAAACATTATTGTTTTTTGCCCCTTTCCAATAAATTAGATAATTTATTTTTAATCTGTAACTATTTATGTGCTTGTATTTTGTTATTTATTGTCTTTTAAATGCTTTCAAAATCTTAACAATTTATTTGCTTTTTCTCGCTTTAATTTTAATGTTTAATGTATTTCTATGCCCCTGTAAAGCAGTGATGGTCCGGGGACCCCCAGGAGTCCTTGGCACTCTGCAAGGGGGTTCGCTATAAATTATAAAATTGCACTGTATTATTAAAAAGTGCATATCTACAGATGGGGACCAGTTGCGCCAATAAAACAAGCATATTGTGTCCATTATTCATAGCATTAGGCCAATAGAAACTCTGATAAGATTGTGATACATTACGTCAATTTGTCATGAATCAGTCACTTCACTCACTCTAATGCAAATAATGCAATCAAAATGTTCTGAAGTAATAGGCTTAATTACTGTGATGTGTTCTGTTATGATTTGTTCAGAGCTTTCTGCCAATAATTTGAATAGGTTCATTTTTTTTAAGTTGAAGCACTTTAGACTGGTAAATTTAAATATCTGGATTTATTAGGACTTTGCTGTCAAGCTGATCCAAAATGCAATTTGAATAGAAAAACCCTCAGTTTAAAAGTACAGAAGTGGTATTGACATGATTCATATTGAATTGTGTTTCTGTTTATCACTATGACACAGGTCTGAGGTGTTTATGTTAAAAATTTTTACAATATAAATAGTTCCAATGGCTAAGAGTACAAATGGTAGTAAGCATATGCTTAATTATGATTGTCAATTACCATTAATAGTTATGATTATGAGGGGGTCCTTGGAAAACGTTCTCCCCTGTAAAGGGTCCCTGGCTCTTTGAATTGCCTTGTGGCTGAAAGCTTTATAAATAAACCTGCCTTGCCTTTGAGGTTGATCCTTTTAACAACCACTGATGAAAAATATTGGGAACAAAGTGCATCGGAGGACTTAATAGTTGTCTTCATTTTATTTGCCATATATTGGATAATGAAAATTAGATTTTGCACCTAATGATGACCGAATGTTTCATGACTCTTTATCATCATTTGTTATTTTAACATACATTCTTATTTGTCTTTAATAGATATTAAAATATAATAAATTATTGCAACAACTGAATTGGAGAGAAAAAAATACATACAAGAAACAATTCAAATCAAATCAAATCCTCATGGGCACCACATTGAGTACAATACAGTAAGTTACTGCAATTGACAATAACATCTGCACTATACACATAATGCATAATGTAAATTACAGTATGTAACTGTAAAGATGGTTTGTGGTAGGTTTACTGGGCATTTTTTGGTATTTAACTGTAAAATTTACAGCAAAGAGTAACAGTGGTGGTGTCAGCTGAGTCCATCTCACACATCTCTCAGCCTTTAGTCATTGTCTGCTGTGCTCCGCTCACTCTGTTTGTTTTTCACATGGTTACAGCACTGTGTTGTAAATCAGAGTGTGTTTTATCCTCTGACTCTGTTTGCTCTCCCCTGACGGGATATTTATGAGGCCGTCTATCCTCCATCAGCGCCTGGACCAGTGATCGCTGAGGACTTCCCTCTTCTTCTGCTGCAGTAGACTCATGAGCCTCACAGCGTCTGTGTCTTTAACTTACTGCATTTATTACCAATAGATTCTTTCAGTAAAAGTAGTAATACCACAGTGTCATTGACTATATACTCTTTTACAAGTAAAAGAGTATATAGTCAATATAGTACAAAAGTTTTTATCTCAAAATATACTTAAAGTATATTAGAGTATTAAAGTATATTATGCAGAATGTCACATTTCAGAATCACATCAATTATATGCATGTTCATCAATGTTCAAGGTTCTTTATTTGTCATATTTTGCGGCTGGTAAATGTGGAGCTAATTTCAACTACTTTATATACTGCTGGGTAGCTTAACATATACATAATTATTAGTTGATTTTATATTAATAATTTAAATCTGTAAAGTAAATAGTAACTAATGTTGTCAAATAAATGTAGTGGCGTAAAAAAGTACAATATTGGTTTCCAAAATGTAGTGGAGTAGAAGTATAAAGTAGCACAAAATGGAAATACTCAAGTAAAGTACAAGCGCCTCAAATTGTACTTAAGTACAGTACACCATTACATTCCACCCCTGTTAATGCATTCATCACAGTAAAAGTACTCTCATTGTGTCTCATCGTGTGGCTGATAAATGGTAGTTTCCATTGCTTTCACTAGATGGTGCTGTTGTGATGAGCAGCAGGGCTCTCAGTCTCAGCCCTGAGGCCTCACTGTCTCTATTTATCTCATAAACAAACACTCCTAACGGCTCTTTTATTGACAGAAAACACTAAAGAACATCTGACATATTAAATGCAATGTCAGTACGTTCATTTAAAATGCTCCTTTAAAGCTGTTTGTACTGCACACTGTTTCTGAGATTTCTCTATCTGTCACGTACGTTTTAATGTAGTTGCCTGTGAAGCACAATTTCCTGTAATATTCATGCTTTTTTTGTACTTAAATATGCAGCGGTGGAAAGTAACTAGTAAGTAAATTCATTCAAGTACTGGACTTAAAGGGACTGTATGTACGTTTTTACACGTATAAACACTTTTTTTATTGCCAATGTGTGAACAGGTTGTAACCTAACCTAAAAAATGAGACTTTCCACTGGTTTCCTCTTTCAGCCTGTATACTGCTTTTAATGTGAAGAATGCGGGCCGTTTTTTCCGAGAAAATCCAACGGATGTGATATCAAGCGTGCTGTCGATCACATTCAGTCTCTTGTGTGTCGCCTCGCTGTTTTGACCGATGCTCGCTCGCATCTACGTAGTGTGAGCACGATTGCAAGCGCGATCAACAGGACGCTGACTGTCGTTGACTTAACGGCCACAGATGTCACTGTTAACAAGCAATTTCTGATTCCTACAAAGAGCCCCTTTAAGTACAATTTTGAGGTATTTGTACTTTACTTAAGTATTTCCATTTCATGCTACTCCACTACATTTTGCAGGCCAATATTTTACTTTTTACTTCATTACATTTATTTGACAACATTAGTTACTTTGCAGATTCAGTTTATTCATACAAAATATGAATCAACTAATAGATTATGATGTACTATTATAGATTAAGCCACCCAGCAGTATATAAAGTCTTTACCTTTACCAGCTGTAACATTAAAGTGATGTACACAGAAATGAATCACTAATTATAATCGAGTAATATTATCTACATTATTTAGCAAAAAGAGTACATAGTAAATAGTAAATAGTAGTATATTTTGATGTTACTACTTTGTACTTTTACTAGTAAGTAAGATTTTGAATGCCGGACTTTTACTTGTAACAGAGTTTTTCTATACTGTGGTTTTGCTACTTTTACTAAATTAAAAGGTCTAAGTACTTCTTCCACCACTGTAAATATGGCACAACAATATATATTTTTAAACTATTTCACAAGAACTTTCCACTTCTATGTTTGTGTCTCCATCCGGTGTAAATATAGACTCAATGTTTGCTCTGTGACCTTGATCTAGAGATGAAATAAACTCACAGATTAGCATCCATGGACACTCCAACAACTGCCCAGTCATTTCCTGGCCTCGACTACTGGATCTACTAGTCGTGGTCTGAGACCTCTGAGAACAGGACAGACTGATTGTATTGGGTAACCCAAAGCCGTAATTACAACTTCCCACGGTGAGTGAAATTAGAGCTCATTGAACGGTGGGATTTCAGGTAGCTGGGGCCGGCCTGGGTCATTGTCGGGGCAGAAAGAGCTGCAGGGCCACGGAAAAAAAGCTTCAATGAAAAGAGCTGGAGAATGCTCTCAAAAATATGCAGTGAACTAATGACACAGTTTAGTTTTTCTTTCCTCTCTTGTTTGTTTTTCATCATCATCATCATCATCATCATCATCATCATCATCATCATCATCATCATACACAATCCTGAGGCAGAAATCTTGAAAAAAAACATTTATTTTTCTTTAAACAACATTAATTTTGCATACAAAAACAATGAAGATAGTGCATCTGCAAGTATAAACATAATCATGTCAGTGCTTTTATCATACATACCCATGTTGTTTTAACAAAGAAGGATTATTTCTGTCACTATATGTTATTTATTAGCTGTTACTACATCAGTTTTATCATCAAACACTCCTTAAGGCCTAATTTCCCTTCAAACTTAATCACAATCACGACTGCGGTCAGGATTTTAGAAGGTCATGGGCCTCATCGCTCTCAGCAAGTTTTGACCAGAAATCAAAAACAACATCTCTAAATTTGGATTTTTCATATTTTATGTATTCAGTTAACCGTCAAATTTGTCTGGCCTAAAAGTGGTCAAATTGAAATATCTTGAGTCTAAAAAGACAAGTTTTAATTGGCTGTTCGCTAAACACATCATTCCAACAGCCCAACCATGCCAGGTGACAGCCAATCAGCTGTTACATCCCATGTGACTAATTTGCATTGTTTTACCTGGTTTTACCAGCTCAAGGCCCAAAGTGTCATAGAAAGGCTAAATGGAGAAGCTTACCCAATAGCTAATATGTTTAGATAAAGCAACAGCGAAATGCAAATGGAAATGGGAAAAAGAAGCTGTCCTTTCAAATGCCTGATTAAAACCAGTATTATTAATTCAATTTGTGAATCCGGTTATTTATTTCTCTTTCTAAACCGCATTTTCATTTTATTTATGAATTCACTACTGTACTTTTAAATTATGCAGTTATTGACTTGTTTATGGTGTTTTTGTAAATCCCTTTGTAGATTGAACTATTTATTGATGGATTAATATTTAATTTGTATAATTCCTCTTTTTATTGCCCATTAAAATGTCAAATAATCAATTACTTTTTAATTTAGTCCATTTATTTATAGCTTAACAACTTAATTTGAAAACAAATTGATTAATGCCTCTTTTTATTATACAGTTATTCATTAATGAAATGCTTTATTACTATTTCTGTGACTCTTGTGGTCCTCCATACAGTCACAGCTTAACAACCATATATCCCTAAATCTGCCACTGTTATCACTGTTAAATGTGCAGTCTGCCTGGCGTATCAACAATAATTAGAGATAGAACAAATTAATAGAGCTCATGACGTGACCTCAGTGACTAGTAGCTACAATCCTGTTTACAATTAAATTGAAGTGATTTCTCTGTGTATAAAATTACAAAACGCAACATCCACTCATTTGTCAGTCTGTCTTTTGACCTAAGGGCCTCTGGCAGTAAACCTTATCACGTCGATAAATAAAGCCTTGATGGAAAATACGTGAAAACCCTTCTGGAAAATACACCTCCGTTGTTCTAAATTCCAGGAAGCTCCACGCCCTTATAGCTGCACCCACTCTCTCTGTCTCACCAACCAATTAGCATTCATGTAAGAGTGATACGTCTGTTTTCCACATCTTAGATAACATCCTGCACGATGACCCGGATGTTCGTCTTTTGTGTCTCCAGTGTCATTATGCTGTAGCACTACTGCACAGAGATGCTCTGTATCTCAGTTTACTGAACCAGCACTACAGAGATTTTTATCTCAGACCAGCACTCACCTCCGTTTAGATCTGACCGCCCTGACATTTTCCAACATATATGCACATTTTAGCATGTGACGTAAAACATGAGCAAGACTTTTATCCGTGCTTAACAATGACATATATAAATTTAGACTTCTCACCTAAGCTGTACATTCCACACTTCACAATGAATTAACTGTGAGCGTCGCAATGGGATTAGTCATTGTTCAGCGCGTACATTTGTGAATGTGAAGGATCCAGAACATCCTGTATGTAGTATAATATGTAACAAGTCAAACTGGAATGCATATAACAATCACTCATTGGGGCGGTAAAGGAAAGTTTACAAAAGCTTGCTTGACTTAGAATAAGTAAGCATTAAACAAAAATGTCCTGTTCTTTGTTTAAAGACGTGAAAACCACATGAAGTGAACATATGCATGGAGTGCAACATTATATAGAATAAATGTCTTTTCCAGAGTGAAAAAAGTGGGCCTCCCTTAAAAACCGTCACTGCGTTCCTCAGGTCCCACAGGAAAAGCTCCGGATTAAATCACTTCCTCTTACATTGTGATACCACAGTGGTCGGACCACTCTCTCTGTGTCAATAGATAGGCCTAACTGGCCTTTTCTGTAACACACACACACACACAGTGTCTCTCTTTAGTGCATTTAAAGGAATCATTTGACATTTTGGTGAAATACAGTTTCTTGCCGAGAGTTAGATGAGAAGATATAAAACTCGTTTGTGAGTTAAGTACGGAGCTGGAGCCAGGATTAGTTTAGCCTAGCTTGGCATAAATATTGGAAGCAGGAAGAAACAGCTATACCCCTATCATCCCTATCATCCCAGGGTCCTATGTTCTTGATATAAACATTGTAAGAGATTGGTTAGGGATACCTTTGCAGTTCAAATGGCAAACAAATGAAGGGAGATGGACGTTTCAAATGCAGTTTGAATGGTAAAACTCCGTTCAGCCACTGAGATATCAGTGTCTAAAAAGAGAAAACTATTTTGCTTGATCAGACAATGTCATTCTGCATAATAAATTAGCCATGTGCTTCCATGTCCTCCATGTTTGTTGCAGGGAGAGGGTGTATTTTCGGAGTAATGGGCCTTCGGAACAATGGGAATCTGTTTTCGGGATAACGGGTTGTCGGACAAATGGGCTTTCAGTCCAATGGGACATTTTTCAGACTATTGGGGTTTGGGAATAATGGGTCGTCGGAAACAATGGCATGGCACCGACTGACTAGCGCTAGCGTATTTGTGTTAGCACTTAGCTCACCAGCTACCGCTAGCCCTGCAAGTAGTCACTACGTAACCGAGCGTCTTGCACTGCCTATTTCGCAAAAGAGCGGCAGATAAACTTTACTTTACAAACTTGACTTTACAAACTTTGAAGCTCAGGTTGTATCTAATTAGTTTAATCCATACACAAACTGTGGAAGTAATGTGTGATTTACTTCTTGACAAACAACATTTCATTTAAATCCCCCCTCCCCTCACATAAATCCCCTGAAAACCATAAACTGTCATTTTAACAGTTATGTTAAAACGACGTGATTTGTTGCATTCAAAACCTTTCACACCGAGGCCGACACAAATATTTGCGTTCCGTGCATTCCATCGAAAATGAAGGTTTCGCACCGTCACACAATCATCGATGCATGAGTTGTTTTTACTATAATAAACCCACACTCAACTCTACACACTGGAGACGGGCTTGTTATTATTCCAAGTGTGCAGGTCTGTGTAGAGAAGTTACAATGTGGTTGCATTTCCTATGAAGCATGTTATTGTAACAAGTGTAAATGCTGATCTTATTGCACTGATTTTCATCATTCATGACTGGACAGGATCATATTTAGCTTATGTGTTTATTATGATGTGATACGTGGCCTTTAATAAAAGCGTTTGGTCTGAAAAGACATTTAGAGGTGTTAGTAGGCATATTTTTTAACTTTGGACAGAGTCAGGCAGCTGTTTCCCCCTGCTTCCAGTCTTTATGCTAAACTAAGCTCACTGCCCCCAGCCCCTTAAAGCCCCTGAAAACTTTGTTTCAAAACTTAAGTATCTCTATACCATGTTATATCTATGACTACATATGCAAAAATAAAAGTGTAAGTAAAAGAGCATTCTTATATTTTGTAGTTTAACAGAAGAGCACAGATAAACACACAAATACAGAAATCTCTCGTGTGAATGAACCAAAACGGCAGAACATTTTGTGTTCATGTAAGACCTCATCGCTCACACTGAGAAGCTGATTGAGAAAATACGTTCAAAGGGCTTTTAACACACAGACATGTGAGCGGTTCAGATCTTCTCGTCGAATTCTCGTCAAGAAAAACAAAAGCGTATTTACCAAAATGTTTAACTTGGTGTCACGAGAGGCTGACGTTCTCGTACTCGCCGTGGTCCGAGTCCTCCAGTTCGATACCCGGCACCAGGCTGTAGTATTCAGTGGACTGGGTCATGTAGGCCTTCTCCCTGTCAGCTGAGTCTTTCATCACCTCGGTCACGCTGACTGAGTCCAGGTCTGTCTTGCTGACCCCGACGGGCCCCTGGGGGACCTGCCTCGCCTCTGTGGAGCTGGAACAGTGTGAGGAAGCTTGTGGGAGAGACTCCACTGAGCCCAGCTTAATCTCCACCTCTTCATAGATGTCCCTAGTGCTGCCCAGGAGGGTGGATGCTGGACGTAGCAGCAGCTGGTTCTTCAGGATCCCCTCACAGTTTCCAGCTTTCTTCGGCTCAGTGGCTGCAGGTTTCTGCTTGCTGCGATGCTTCTGGCCGTTGACCTTTGAAGCTCTCTTTTTTGAGTTGCTCACAGGAGCTTCCTTCTTCTTCCTCCCACAGCACCAGCAGAGCACCAAGGCGGAGAGGATGAGAAGAGGGAGCACGATGAAGAGTGCGGTGAGGCCAGCTGGGCGGCACACGTCGCTAAGCCTCACCGACAACACATTCCTGCTGGCCAGGTGCCGGGGAGACACGCAGGTCAAGTTCCCCACCAGATCCTGCAGCTTAGTGGTCCTGTTAATCTTCTTGCCTTCCTCCAGGCCTTCCAGTAACAAACAGGAGCAGTCCCAGGGGTTCCCATCCAGCTCCAGGGTTTGCAGACTGGGCTTCTGCAGCACAGAACCTGGGAGGAGGCGGAGCTGGTTTCCCTGCAGATACAGCTTCTTGAGGCTGTCTGAGTCCTGAAGAAAACCCTCAGGAAGCTCCTGAATCAGGTTCTCTCTCAGATCCACCTCCACCAGGCTGGGCTGGTTGGCCAGAAACTCCCTCGGCAACGCTGTTAGTCTGTTACGACCTAAGTAAACCTTCTGCAATGTCGAGACGTCTTTGCCACTCATATGAACAGAAGTGATATTACAGGAGGAGAGATCCAGTGTCTGTATGTTTGTCTCATTGGTAAACACAGACCAGCGCACATGGCTGAAAGCAGAGCCGGAGTAGTTCAAGCAACAGACGTCAGCAGGAACGTCAGAAGGAAACTGGGACAAAATGGTGGCTGCTGGACACACACAGCCACCCACAAGTCCCATCTTCACCAGCAGCGTAAAAATCAGCAGGACACCACAGTGGCAAACCATCTCTGAAACAGAAAATACAGTAAAACACAACTTCATCGTGCCATATTGCTGCTATAGTGTCCCAGCCCTACCTGCCTCCCGGTCTCTCTCTCTCTCTCTCTCTCAGCACTGGAGGGGATCCACTTTATGTTGTAAACCAACCTAACAACTTCTCTGAGGACTCCTGGTTGCTGTGAGGATCGTGGGAGTTGGCATGGTGACACGGGTCACTAGGGATCAGGAGTCCAGTGTTTGGCTGTTGGAGAGGAAACAGATGCTACGATGACTTTCACGTGAAGGCTGTGCCGTTAATTGGCAGATGGAAGTCGTACAAACATTACCTGAAGGTAAAGCTGGAGCCTAAAATGAAATTTCAACAAGCAGGTTATCTAGTTTACTTAGACTGTAATCCCCTTCAAAGGTACAGGAGTTTACTTGAAATTCCCAGACTCCATTCATTCAATCAGTGTTTAGGCTCCTACAACACACTATCTACTTTTAAGAATAAACTAAAGACATTTTTTTTTGGTTTAGCTTTTACTTTTTTTCTTTACCATTTATGTATTTATGTCTGTTGTCTGACTATATCTATTGTATTATTGTTTTATCACTCAGTAAAGCACTTTGAACTGCTTCAGTATGAGATTGTGCTCGACAAAAACCTGAACTTGTTTGAGTTAAAGCCAGAATCTGTGATCCAAAACTCACCAACAACGATTCAAAACAACCTGCTCACTTTTCAAATGTATTGACAGGTCTTTAATTACAGGTATTAAAAGAGAATAAAGTACAATTTTATTATTTTTGAGTCTGTAGTTCACCAAAACAAACAAATATGTAATGACAGGAAACCATCAAAGTAAAAAACACAATAACAGTTGTTAAAAAAATACAAAATACCATTTTGGACTGAAAACGCTTATTATATTTATAATATTTTATTGTGCAACACAGGACATTTCAGAAGAATATGACAATAGAATAGAAATGATTTTGTTTTACTGGTGTACGGCCCTTTTCAGGCGGACGTTTTACTCACGTCCGGTAGTCGCTTTCAGTCCAAAATGGCAGAGGCGTAGATCTGCTGCTGGGCACTGATGTTGCAATGGAACTAACAATTGA
This sequence comes from Adelosebastes latens, assembly GCA_916700685.1. Taxonomy (NCBI): domain Eukaryota; kingdom Metazoa; phylum Chordata; class Actinopteri; order Perciformes; family Sebastidae; genus Adelosebastes; species Adelosebastes latens. Next base: position 91,413 of record CAKAKR010062935.1, read on the forward strand.
CTTTCACTTCTTGGCGATATAAACTCTTTGGTTGAGCCGGCGGTTCGCAGCTAACGGTGGTAACCGTGCAAAAAACGGCGAAAATGCTGACAGAGCTAACAGTGTTAACCTGACGGGGAAACAGAGAGTGGGTGCTACGCTTCCGCGATGACGCCGCCGGTCGGGAAGGTGTTATCAGCTGTAACCCCCATATGAGAGCAGTGCAGAGCAGCGGCCATGAGCTAGCCAGTTGGGCACGCTCACATGCATGAACATGCACTAAAAGGCACCCGCGGACGGCCCGGCAATGTCAACAAAGCACAGAGAGGCTGTGATTGATTACAACACACACAGAGGGAGAGCGACTTCATTCTCTGATCAAGTAGGCATTACTCCTCTATCTTTACATAGACAATAGTTGTTTGCTGCTATATTCATGCTCTGGATATCATATAGAGAACCCTTAAATATTTTGGTTGCCAGACAACGGGCCTAAATTTTGAATTATGAGCAGTTGGGAAACAGAAAAAAAGGTTTTGCCTCTCCACTCATACATGTTGTTTACTATGGTAAAAACAAAATATGTATTTATATATATATAGATTCTAACCTTGTATGGGTTGGGCTTGTCCAACAAAGTATAGTGCACAGGGCTAATAGAAAAAGCAAAAGGAACAAAACAAGACATCAAAACACATTTGTAGGCTACAGTAGAAAACAGCATAAATGACCTTAACAAGGTTTGAAAAGGTCTCTAAAATAATGTGAAACTATTTAATTTCACTGTAATTTCCTGTATAATAGTAGAAATTACCCCCGTATGACTGTTATAATCTCAGGTTTCAGTCCTCCCGTGTGTCTAGTTGAGAGACCGTGACATGACAACCTTTGCTAACCCTGCTATTGGAGACATAAAAAAACTAATTGCTGGTCACTTCCTAAAACTCCTATGTACTCGGTGACGCTGCCTGAACATAAAAGCAAATGTGGTCGACATAAACAAGGCCTGCGTTTTCCGACTTTACATGTGAAGCAGGCAGGAGGAGAGCGAGTGTGTTTGGTCGTGACATCAGTCTTCCTCACACGCCACCATAGAGCTGAAAGCTGCTCCACAGTTAGGAGGCAGGAATGTGCTATCTGCCCAAACAACAGGGCCAATTCATGACCAGTGGAGGGTTTAAGCAGGACCGCCGTTGTCAGCTGTGATCATCTAGACCTCTTAACCACAAAGAAACGTCACTCCACCTGCTGATGAATATCGGCTCTTTGTAACGTCAACAGGAGGGCAGGTAAACTGACTTCAGTCAGAGATCGGCTGCAAGAAATTATATTCAGTTACTTCTATTCCAGCAAATCTCATCACAACTAACAACCAAACAGAGACATCTGAAACAATTAGTCGAAAGAAAATTAATTGGCAACTATTTTCATAATCAATTGACTAATTTTTCAAACAAAAATGCCAAAAACCCACCTGTTCCAGCTTCTCAAATGTAAATATTTGCTGGTTTTCTTAGTCATTCATTACAGAAAAGTGATTATTTTGGGATTTTGGACAAAATAAGACATTTAAATATGTCAGCTAGACCAAACGATTAATCAATGAATGGAGAAAGTATCATTATTTGCAGCCATAAAAACAACATAAATGGTAGTTAGTTCTGTTCATATATATATTAACCCCTTCTGGGAGAAAATGGGACATATGGTGTCAAAGATATTTGAGTATTATTGTTCTGTTTCTCTCTATTTTGGAGATGCAACTAAAGGATTATGTCAAAGCGATAGGCTATCTATTTAAAAGATCTTTATGGGTGCACTATGGACCTTTTCATTAACTATCTATGCTCCATGGGAGAAAAAAATGACCTATACCCTTCAACAACAAAAACACAAGGGTCTAAAATACCAGAGGAAATTAAAAGAGACTTTTACTCTCAGGAAACAGACAAGTTTAATGCTCTTTTTTTGTCCTTTTCCATCCTTATTGTTTCAATAGTAAGAAGTGACTGTATCTGAATCCTATTGTAATAAAACCGATTTTCGGTCGCAGTAAACACGTGCTTACTGTTGTGAAGTAAACATTAACACTTGCTTAGGGTCAGGCAATAAAACCACTATAGTTAGGTTTAGGAAAAAAACAACATGGTTGGGTTTAAAACTACTACGTTTGTACAGTGAAAATGACACTGAACGTTGTGAAAAGAACAGCGGTCTCCTGGATGAAAGTCTTGTGTTTGTTGGACCCATCCACTTCCTCTCTCACCCGCCCGGTGTGTCTCTTTTCGCTCTTGAAGCTACGTCACCACACTCCCGGCGCACTTTCCCTGAGTGTTTAATATTTACACGGATGTGTTTACATTGTAGTTAATGGAAAGCCCGGTGCATCTCATACAGATGCTAAAGGGTGCCTTAAACGTCAGTTTCTAATGCTGACGGTTGTGATAAAGTGTCAGTACTTGATGCCCTGGGAATGAGAACAGGCGCCGTTATTGCAATTCATCCTGAGGGGAACATGAATGTCTGCACAAAACCTCATAACAATCCGTCCAATAGTTGCCAAGACATTTCAGTCTGGACCAAAGTGGTGGACTAGAAAAGCTATTTTTAAGTGTGTGGTGTCATCCTATTATAAAGCCTATGACTTAGCAGAAATGTTTTTTGTCTTATGCACTAAGCGAGCAACTTTCATTCAACTGAATGGACGCCATCTTGCAGTCCACTATCCAGTTCTTATGATACGTCTATGGCTTCAAGCTCAAAACACAAAAATGAACCTTTATGTAAAAAAATCAATGAAAGCTCCTCGATAAGAAACATGATAAACAAACAGGAATAAGAGGAGTACTTGTGGATTTTCAGCCTTGACTTCAGCAGAGCAGCAAACGGCTCTCTAACAAACGCAGGAAGTGTGCGTCAAAGGAAAGAAACTCTGACTCTTTGTTGCTCGTAGAGATGATGTAATGCATCCAAGAGCGCTGAGTGTTTGACAGAGATGAGATATTGAAGGTATGAAGAAGGCTGTTTATGTTACCCACATTTATTTAGACTGCCTTGTGACAATGTACTAAATAATAATCTAACATGGCGTTATTCAGCCAATACCCAGTGGTGGAAGTAACTAAATACATTCACAAATGTATTGTACTTAAGTACAATTTTGAGGTACTTGTACTTTACTTGAGTATTTTTATTTTATGCTACTGTACATTTTACTCCAGTATATTTGTCTGATGGCTGTATTTACTTTGCAGATTAAGATTATTAATACAAAACAAATTAGTTATGATGTATTACTCTAGATTAAGATACCTGGCAGTATATACATTTGTTAAAATGAGCTCCACCTGCTGCAACATTAATATGATGTACACATTAATATATCAATAAGTATAATCCAATAATATAACACACATTATTTTGAAATGGGCTATTCTTGATAATGAGTACTTTTACGTTTTGTACTTAAAGTATATTTTGATTGTAAGGCTTTTTGCACTTTTACTTCAGTAAAAAATTTAATGCATGACTTTTACTTGTAACAGAGTATTCTAGAGTCTGATATTACTACCTTTACCTAAAATCTGAGTACTTCTTCCACCACTGCCCGTACTCAGTAAGTAATATTTAACACGGTAGTTTGTTCCTCTCTGGACCACAGGAGGTGATACAGTTTACATTTCCGGCAGCAGACGGACGAACAGAAGTTTGTTTGGAAGATAAATAGAAGAAGAGCTGGTGATTAGAGTGAAAAACAACAGCCTCCACAGCTGAACAAAGAGCAGAAGAAGCTCCAGCAAGAGGAAATCTAAAGTCAGACACTGACGATAACAAGGATCTTGTAGATTAGCACTACAACACAAAGCTATGAATGGGAGTTAGTCAGTACAGACACAACAAATCACCCTGTCATTTAAAAAAACTCCCATCTCTGGTCAGAAGTTCATATAAAAACTTCCTGCTGAATGCTGTGGGCCTGTTTAAGCTTTCTGCACCTCATTTGCTTCAGTTAAATCCCCATTAGTGGGTGACTCAAAGAGGGAAATCCACCTTTAGAGATCATGTGACACCAGCAGAGACAGTTCTACACTGAGCATTATAGTATTATAATGACTAAATGCTTTCATGCTAATATATGGTTTCCTTGGATAAAGCGTGTCCCTTAAAGGTACAGTGTGTAGGATTTGGCGGCATCTAGTGGTGTGGTTGCAGATTGCAACCAACTGAGTACCCCTCCACTCGATCCTCCCTTTCCTCAACTTTCGCTCCGAGTGTTTACTGGTGCCACGGATGGGTTTACATTATAGCTAGTTAATGGAACGACCGGTACGTTTCATACCAGTGCTAAAGGGTGTGGTGTGCAGCGGTACCGAACAACGATGGTCGTGACAAGGCCTCTGTATATAATGCCCTGGGAATGAGAATGGGCTGGATATCATGCATGTATTGGTTGACATGGTAAGCATGATAGCAAACACTATCCAGCAGATATTAGCATTCAGTTGGAGTCATGTTTGTGTTCATCTGATGTATGTAAGTCCAATATAGTCTCTTCTTTTAGCTCTGTTTATCTGTCTCTTTAGCTGCTCCACTATGTTAACGTACAGCTTTTTCATTGAAATAAGCTGCCTGCTGCTGGAAATGATGAGAGCGGTGAAAGTGAACCAAAACGGTATTATTGCGGGCTGTAAATCCAAAATAAATGAGCTAAACAACGCGCTAAAAAGCTCAGTAGAGGAACTGCAGAGTCAGGTGATAATTCACCATGAGCAACCTCTTTCACATGCAAGTAGCCATGTGATCCATTGTTATCCATCCATCCTGCAAAGTAACAAAGCCCAAAGTCCACGCCAAAAGATGTTACTCTCCCCCACAGAAACACTGCTCCTGAACCACCTAAAACGCCTTGCTTGAACGCCGTTTCTTCTGTAACATGGTGATGTCACCAAGTAACACGTTTGTATAACAGCTAGTTTGGCACGCCCTCAAACAAAGCCAGTTTGAGCAGAGCGGAGTCTGAAGAGTTTGGTTTTTGTTGACCAATCACAACAGTGGGCCAGCTGACCAATCAGAGCAGACTGGGCTTTTCCGGAGGGGGGCGGGATCAGGAGCTCAAACAGAGCGTTTCAGACAGAGGGTGAAAAGAGGTGCTGCAGCACAGCCGGTATGAGAAAAGTAAAGCATTGGTTGAACTTTAAAGCATGCAAACATGTTCTAGTAGAAATTCAAAATACAAGTTTGCACCTGAAAATAAGCCTAATAGGTCCTCTTTAATATAAAAATATTCATTATAGCAGCTTTAACTTTCACATACATGTGACTTAATTTGTTTATCTGATGCTGTTTGGTTAATTTCTGTTCATTATAAAACAGCAATTTATTCATAAATCCTCCAGAATATAGAGAAAGAAAGGTTGTTTTTGTTCTTCAGGTCGGTCATGTTTGGTGAAATGTATTTACAGTATAAAGCTCCTTAACAATCACTTATTGCAGAGCTTAATACAGTTGAATGTGTGATTAAACCAGTTGAGTATTTTTCAGATAAGGTTTTGTTTGCTTTCAATCCATAATCTTACATTTTAACCATGTGAACTGAACCTCCTGTTGGTACACAGCATTTCATATAGTCTAACTGTGTCAGTATTTGCATCTTGCTCTGCTCTGTGAAAAGCTTTTGTCCTAACAGATCAACAGAAGATATATTCAAAGCTCAATCACGGAAGAGGAAAAGGAAAGGTTTGCGTGGTTGTGCGTAGGTAATAATTTGCTTAAATTTGGATGCTTTGGTCCACTTTTTGTATGAACAATGTTAGGATGAAGTAAGACTTTAGTATGTACTTATTCCACGCATTCACCAGTGAAGATAACTTGTCTCCCATCTCAGCCTGATAACAGAGACAGTCTAAAGGTTAGAGTCGACTGACCACAGCTTTGGCAGATCTACATTTTTTGAGGCTTCTGCACATTTGTGTCCAGCCAGCACTCACTCTCAATATTGACAGATGAGTTGATCTTTGGATTTTGAAGTTACACACAACACAGGAGACACTTGTTGACCTTCACTGAGCTTCAGAGCCTCAGGACTGCGAGTGTGAAGCCTCTTCATCCAAACAGAGGGATTTCCATCTCCTCTCAGGGTGTGAGAGGAGCGAGGTTTAAATCTGGAGAACACGGGTGATCTCACTCACTAACAATGTGAGCTGCTACATCCTCTCTGGCAGCAGAGCTTCCTCTGAAATAACGGTCTCCATTCTCCTTTCATACAGCTTTTCATCGTAACATATTCATACGTCAAAACCAGGGCTGCAGCTGCTGAAGACTGTAGGAATATTTGGGGATTTAAGTGTCCAACTTTTGAGAGTTGTGGTGTTTTAAAGGTTGATTCTGTTATTTCTTACACTTAATATCATTCAAATGTACTTATTTTGTGTCCAACAATTGAGAGTTGTGGTATTTTAAAGGCTGATTCTCTTATTTTTACATAGTTAATATCATTAAAATGTACTAATTTAAGGTAAAGAAAATAAAAAATAATATACTACTATAACCTAATAATATAATAATACATAATTCAGTAGATTGACAGTGTGGTGAGGTCTTTCAAACAGCATGTAGGGGAATAAACTTTACAGAACATAATCTACCAGCTGACTGAATCAATGAAATGTGGAAAACCACAATTAATGAGATACTTTTATGGTCTTTTTTGGTGTCTGGTCAAATTTTCTGAAGAGGGGTGGGTTGCATTTGGGAGGACTTGGATGACCTATGACCTCAGTATTGCTAATTATCTGGCTGCAGCTCTGCACAAAACATACCATATCAATCATTTCAAGTTAGAACCCTCCATAACTGCAACTGCACTTACAAATAAGCAACACCAAAACATGAATGCACACCTGTTTGAGCTGTAAAACGTTTAAAAAGGTGTTTTCTTACCTGTGACTGGCATGTCTGCTGCAGCCCTGTTGCTCTCTGTCAGTAGAGGTTTGAGTGAGGATCCAAACGTCACCCGGAGCGACGGCAGCAGCGTCTTTCTCCTCCCTGCATCCCATCAACTGTCCAGGCTGAACCTCTCCTGGTCTGAGGGTGTGTCTCCCTCCGAGTGGAATGTGGAAATACAGCTTCTAGTCAGTTGGTGTGTGTGTGTAAAGTATGTGTGGGTGTGTGTCAGTGTGTGTGAGGGTGTTAATCATGTTTATTCACACACACTGTTCAGTTGCTATGTGGTTTTCTGCGACTGAAGCTAACTGATTTGATCTTCACTGAGTTCAGTACAAAGTTGAGTTGAGCTGCTGAAGCACTGTGACCGCAGAGGGCCCCCTGCTGGCTCCACTGACTGTAGCACCAAACTCTGTTACAAGTCAAAAATCATAAAGCATCAATTGAGCTGATTGAGAGGAGCTCATCAGACTTCTTCTCTGATCTCTGTGTTGACATTTACAAACATTTTAACATTCTTAACTGCTATTTCAACTCTTTCCATCGCTTATTAAGTTGTTTCAATTAGTTTGATTTAATTGGTTACAAGTTTAATTGAATTGATCAATTGCTAATTAATAAGTTATTTAATTCACTTAATTTAATGAACTAATTTCCACACTTCCTTTTAAAGTTAATTTAACCACTTCATTGGTTATGTATTACACGAGTAGATTGTTTTAATTATAAAATGAGTCATTCATATTATTTTAAGTTAAGAAATTACATAATGTGTCATCAGCTGTCTAATGGAATTGCTGAGTAAACTTTCTCCTTTAATTACTTACACTATACTTACCATTTGCATATTTTGACGTCAGCTGTAACTCTACTGTACAATTTCCTTTTGTTTTTTTTAATATATGACCAATAGATGGCAGTATTTAACCAGCACTAAACAAGCTCAAAATATACTCTAAACACAGATTTACATGTGTTGCAACAACACAATCTAAAATGATAAGATGAATACTCGACAAGTTAATTGACAAAAAAATATTTTGAGGATTGTTTTGGTTACATTCCATAAAAAAATTCCCAAAACATTCACTGATGCAAGCTTCTCAAATGTGAGGATTTGCTACTTTTCTTTGTCATATATCATAGTAAACAAAATATCTTTGATATTCTGTCAAAACAAGAAATTTGAAAATGTCACCTCAGGCTCTGGGGAATTATAGTGGGCATTTTTCACTGTTAATCAAGATTAAGATCAAGTTAATTGATAATGAATAATAAGCATTAGTTGAAGCCCTAAAACTAACAAACACAAACTATACAAACTGATTTATTTATTTAGATATAAAAGACAGGTGCATTTTTTTACAGTCTATATACACTGTTCAATGACAATAATAAGAAAATCTCTGAATTGCTACAAAATCAGTGTAAACATTTTTTTTTCTGGTTGGTCATTTTCTTAAAGTCTCAGCGATGAGACAGAAAAGAGTGCAGAGAACTTGTTGTAAACAATGCACACCTCCCTCTCACTGAATATAACACTGATACAACAACCATGTAAATGAACAGAAGAGACAATATAAAAAAAAGGAGATTATGTCTTGATCGTTGTAAGATTACACTTATTGAGACGTATTTGTCGGCACCTCTCAGTCCGTGACAGACAAATCACAGACGATACATTTTAGTGCAGTTTTTGTTGGTTTCGTGTGTCAGTTTTAAATCCCAGGAGTCGTCCGCACTGATCTGTACCACAGACTGTAGGTGTAGTATATTTATATACAGTCTTTCAGACACTTGGTGGCAGCACTGCTACAGTTTACTGTTCGCTCCACTCTCCTGCAGTTCCCTCCTGTGCAGCAAAATGTAAATTAACGAGCAGTTGGAGGTTCTCAATAGCACTTTGGTTAAACGCTACAACCTCAGAGGAAAAATTTGACATTTGGAGAAATTGCACTTATTATCTCTCTGGCTGAGAGTTAGATGAGAAAGAGCGATACCATTCCCTGTCATCCCAATTTTAGCCTCTTAGCACTGGTTACCGATTTCTTTTAGAATCCATTTACTTACAATACATCAGTGAACTCTTTATTGTCCCAAAAGGCCTCTCAGATCTGCTGGTTTAGGTCTTTTAGCTGCTGCAGGATCCAGGTTAACCTCGGTTAGGACAACACAGTCTCACGGCAGTTTGTGAAATAGTCACGAAATTTAATTTATTTAATTTGTGTACATAAACACAAATTTCCCTTTTTTTCCGTGACGCTCAGCACGACTTTCAACATCATACTTTTCGTGCTTTTTCCTACAAATGTCCAGCAAGACGTGATGCTTGTGTCAATTTCTGCTCCAGTCTTTTCAAAATAAAAGTACTCAGTTAGGTTTAGGAATAGACAGATTTGGTTAGGTTTAGGCAACAAAACTACTTAGTTAGGTTTAGGAAAAGATTGCAGTTTGGGTTAAAATAACACTGGAAGTCTTGTAACTTATGTATGGAAGTTATGTGACAAATAAATCAACTTTGACATCTGGTTTCGCACGGGACATGAACAGCGGTCTCCTGGGTGAAAGTCCTCTGTTTTTACCGTGCTCTAACTCTCGGCAAGAAAACAAATAACCAATGAACCACATATCTCCCAGTATGATGACCTATTCTTAGCTGTATTGGTCGGACAGCTTAAATGCAACTCAGCTATTATAACATGATGGTTCCCAACCTTTTTTGGCTTGTGACACCTTAAATCAAGCTACTTCCAACTCCTTCCCACACATATCATATGTCTGTGAGTTGTATATTGAACCAAAAAGTGTTACTCTCTTCTAACCTTCTCAGATTGTTTCATTTGAAACAAAAAAGAAGAAAAAAAATATCCGAAGTCAAACAAAAATGAGTACAATTTCTGAAGCAGAACTGTGTTGTTTTGTTCTTTGGTATTTTCTTAATCATCTTTCAACGACAACAGATTTATTTATCGACCCTAGGCTGGGAACTGTAAGATCCCGTCCTGACAAATGTTGTTGTTTTAACATTTCCTGGAGGCAGAATTAACCTCACTAGAGCCAGAGAGCTACGTGACTTTCTAACAGATCAAACTAGCAAATAAAAGCTCATAGCTCATTCTATCCAGATCACAAATGCCGTGGTCATCTCTGAATAAAAAAACTCACCGCTATTCACATTTATACGTTGACCAGATTTCCTCTTTGCAGCAGCTCTATAGTCAATTTTGTACGTTGTTTGTATCGTTAAAACTCCCACTGACACATCTTCTGTCAAGAAGAAGAACAATTCTGCCAACTTCAGCCTTGAATAAACAGTATATTGTTGATGTGATTGTCTGCCACCTGCTGCTTTTTGTCCTCAGAAAAACAAAGTGATTACTGATTCAGTCTTTTTGGTTCTGGGAGGCCCATCATGAGTCCAGGTAGATGGAGTAGATCTGGTTGATGCAGCGGTCGACGCCTCCTGCCTGGAAGAGGAAGCTGTCGTCAGAGCAGGGAGACATGGAGTAACCGCCGCCCGCCTGACTCTGCAGGTCCTGCAACAAGTCGAACCCTGAGGGGAGGAAAACACAAAATTAATACATGTTTTTTTCACAGCGGCTCCTTTCTTTTCATGTGGAGGAGAGTGGGCCTGCAGTTATTTTAAGAATTAACCTTTAATCATTATACAAAGAACTCACTGACAGTTAGCTACCTTGCCTTGGTTTGCCATTAACACCAAATCCTCTTAAAGGTGCAGTGTGAAGGATTTGGCCGCATCCAGTGGTGAGGTTGCAGATTGCAATCAACGGAAACTTTTCCCGTGTGCCGAGTGTGTAGGAGAAACTACGGTGGCTGACACGAAAACGCGAATGGCTATCTAGAGCCAGTGTTTGGTTTGTCCGTTCTGGGCTACTGTAGAAACATGGGGGCCGGCTCCGTGAAGAGGACCCGCTCCCTATGTAGATATAAACGGCTCATTCTAAGCTAACGAAAACACAACGAATGTTATTTTCATGTGATTATACACTAATGAAAACATACTTATTAACATTATATTCCATTTTCTGACAATAGATCGTCCTAAATGTTACACACTGGTCCTTTAAAGCAAAGTAAACAGATAAGAGGAATTACTCAGCAGACCAAACCTACATACAGATTCTATAGCATCCAAAGCATGAAGCCAGTCCAATTAATTACCACAACAACAAAGTCCGTCCAGCTAGAAAATAATTAGTTGTCCGTGTGTCGTCACAGAGAAGGGGGAGACTCAGCGATCGTTAAATAAGGTGATAACAGAATATATTTTCAGACAGTTTCTCCTGGATGGCGTCCATAGTGTTGCAGTCTGTTTGTTCACACTAAAGCTGCAGTCGGTAGAAATGGAGCTAGGAGGTAGAAACGCTCTCTCTCTCTGAAATGACCTGTGATTGGTCAAAGTCTTCCATCAGGGGCTAGATTTCTTAAAGCCTGAAAACAGAGCCATGAGGAGGTGCGGAAGTCTAGTTTTCTCTCAAAACACTTGAATTACAATATGCTGAAAAGTTATAATGGAATTTTTGCCCAATTATGCCAAAAATATACTGCCTACTGCTGCTTTAAGAGACAGAAATAGCTGAGTCAAGAATGAAAAAAAGAGAGCCAGAGGTTTCAGGAGGTTTCCCTCCAAATGTAGCGCAAATTTTAATCGAATTTTCAGAAAATCTGAAAAAAGGAAATGTTAATTTATGCAGTTTTCCATCCACTACTGTTACAACGTATCCTCATACGACGGTTAGAACGATATCTTACGAAAAACGTACATGCATACAGTCTTTTCAAAATAAACTCCACTGTCTCCACAGGAAACAACTTCCTTAGGATTAGGAAAAGATTGTGGATTTGGTTAAAATAACTCTGGAAGTGGTATTACTTAAGTACGGAAGTTACGTGACAAATAAATTAACAATGACTTCTGGTTTCACACGGGACACGAACACCGATCTCCGGAATGAAAGTTCAGGGTTTTTTAGACCTGGTTCACGATTAAATACAAGCTGATTTCGTGGGATATATATGAATTACATCGCATTACTTTTCATAGATATAGCTACAAACAGTGTTTGAGAACAGCCTAGACTGTTATGTCAATATTGGGAGTTGGTTCATCGAGATAAGCAGTAGGTGGCACTAATGCTTCAGTCAGGTGCCATTAAACCACAGCAGAATAAAAAGGCGCAACAAGATGATGTAATTTAATGAGCGCCAGTCAATGGTGGGAAAAAATTTAGAAAATGTGTTGGAAATATTGCATTTATGTTTGTTTTCTGTATTAATTTGAGGAACGATACACCAACTTTTCAACCTCAGCCAAGTGTAAAAACGTGATTGCAATATTTTGAGTTTTTTTTCAGAATTTTCAGCGATTCCACTGAAGGTTTTTTCATGCACAAATTGAAAATGTGCATAAAAACAGGTGGATGGAAACACACTTAAGAGTCAGAAGTTGAAACTCAGCTTACTTTCTCACTTCCACACATCTGGCCAATCACTGCGAAGAAGCACTGTGCTGTCTTACCTGTAGAGTGAGAGGAGGAGGAGGAGGAGGTTGTGAAGTAACTGGCGGGTTCGAAGTCTCCATCGCTGACTGGTTGAACCACCTTTCCTTCTCCGTACAGACATCCTTGGAAAACCACAGAGGAAACGTCAATAACAGCAAAAACCATACGTCATACAGATGTGTTGAGGCTGCTGATGTTGACACGTGTTCGGTGGACTCTTGTCAGTACCTTGCTGCTGTGAGAATACTTGCTGGTGGTTGTAGGTTTTGTGGTAACCCTGCAGCTGGACGTCCACTCTGTCTGACGAGGAGCTTACTGGGCTGACGTCAGCGGACATGAACAACGATGTTGGTCTGTTCCTGTTGGCAACACAACACCAGGTAGCTGAATTACTCAGTATGAACTTTAATATTTATGGGAGTGTAAAAAATTATATATACACAACCATGATGAACATTTAATAATATAGTATAAAATAGTATTTCATAGATTCTGTTGCTTCCAACATGAAAGGACCATCACTATCACAGCCTTGATGCGGGTTTCCACCTAGAAGTTCCTGGTAATTTAAGTCCCGGGACTACTTTTCAAGTAAAGGTTCCTTCAGACCACTGTTGTCTGTGTTTCCACTGTCGTCTAAAGACCTTCGAGGATTAGGCAAATTAGTCCGCTGACGTATGAAAAAGCAACATGGCATGAGACGAGGGTTGCTGGTGGTTGCAGCGGTGAACACACTCTGCAGCCTGCAGTTCAGTGTGTCCGCCTGTTTCAGCTAAAAAACACTATGAAAAAAAAACCCATTAGGTTCGGTCTCACTATGACAACATTTACTGCTGCATGTTGGATGTAACAAATGAAACGCAGCAGAGGAAAATGAAACTAAGAGCGTCTGTCTCCGCAGTAAATCATCTGTTGAGCGATTGATGGTTATTTATTTGTGCTTTATATCGTAACCGTCGTGAAACAATCCAAAGATAACTTTTTTTTCCGCACTGTCTCCCTCTTCCACCGCTCGCCCTCTCAGCTCCCTCACGCGATCTCTCTGTTTTTCACTTTTTTTAAATGAGTGAATGATGAAGCCGACAGCAGAGCCTAACTTTACTTTTAATGTTATCAAACAAAGAGAAATGCTTTCCCCTAATCCTGAAATGGTCCTAAATCGACACTAGAGTACTTCCTTATTTATGAATGAAGCAGTGCACGAGTTGAAGCCGTTGAAGCAGCGCCGATGTGTGTGTGTTTTACCAATCAGCGACGGTCATCCCTGTAAACTCCACCCAGAAAGTTCCTGTACTTTCAGAAAGTACTACCCCCCAACCAGGGCCTTTTTGGGGGGTAAAATATCCCCGGAACTTAATTTAGACCCTGGTACCTGCGGTTGAAATGCAATGAGTTCCTCTAAAGGTTCCTAGTTCTGGGGGAAAGTTCCTGTGGTTGAAAAGGGGCTTTGGACTCACTTTTTCTATATATCTATATTTAGTATATTTTTCAGTCACTTCTTTCTTTTAGGGCAATTTCTATAAAATAGTTTTCATTAATTTGTATTAATTAGATAATGAATGATAGAGGTAAATTATTAATCTCAGGATGGGGCGCAATTTAAACTAAGCAAGAGGTTTGTCATTTTTAATCTACTGTAGGTATAGTTAGTTAAAACTAGGTTTCATTAAAGTTTAACACACACATCTCTCATCAAACTAAACCCAGACCAAGTATTCATGCCGTTATGTGACAGTGTGGCAGCAGCTGTGTTATCAGACACAAACATGTAAATACTTAGAAGTCTTGTATAAACAGCGCAGTTTCTACGAGGAAGCGTTTCCACCTCGAGGGGGGGTAATGTAGGCGGGCTTTGTGCGGAGCTGTATCCATCGCTACGCTGCAAGAATGTGCTGACTGTGCACAAACAGCCTGACTCGACATGGAAACGAATGAGTCAGTGGAGCCAAGTCGACGAGAAGAAAAGAAAAGGCAGCAGAATATCTCTCCAAGGAGATATGCAGCTGAAATCCTCCCAATATGGTATTTGACCCCCCCCCTACTCCTTCAAAGAGCTCGTTCTCAGCATTTCATGTGGCCTGAGAACTCTCCTGGATGATGTACTGTAGCGTATTGGTCCCCAGAGAGCCAAATGGCCTTGGTTTCTGCTGGAAGGGTTTTAGTGGGCTTCATAAACAAGCCAGGCCTTGTCAGAGATACAGATGGCTGCTGGCCCAAAGCGCCTTCTATATTCGCATCTGACCAGCTATAAAAAAAGGAAATGTTTAGAGATTTCTTTACATATCTATCATTTATCATCCCGAGGTCTCTTTATTACCCATTTCCCATGTCAAATGCTATTACATTTAATTTAACAGTCTCTACGTTCAGCGGAGAAACACAATAAAAGCCAAAATTAATCAGAAGGACTTTTTGAAACCCCAACTGATATAAGTTACAGATGGCTGTGGCTTCCCAAGGTAATAAAGACCAGGCTTTGTATAGGATTATGTAAACAAAATGGGCTTTGATATAGTACGACTGTTGAAATGAATGTGCAGCGATGACTGCGAGCCCCGAGAATTCAACACTTCTCTGGATTCCCCCTCGGTGGCCCCAGAACCATCAGAGCTGACCTTAACTATAAACAACCGCGGCTGTTCCACGGCTCACATTCTTGCCACGCTGCAACAACATAGCTGGGATGTCTGAGCCGTGCCATGCGTGGCCCTGCTGGGTCGATCTGTCGTTTTGTGGCCCAAAACGTCTCAGATGCACGAGCTTAACAGAGCGCCCACGCCTGAGGGAGCGGCTGTCATCACGACCTCAGGAAACCGTTTCTCTGATCATATTTTAACGGCTAAAACCCCTTCATCATTTTTCTTTTCTTTCCAACTAAATGCAGCCAGCTGCCTTCCTTATATCTGGAATGAGAAGAATCCTGCAGAATTTAGGCTCTTCTGTTTATATACTGTATGCAACTCTTGGCTGCTTTCTTAATAGCAGCACACTTGGACTGGATCGGAGGAGGGGATGAGTCGGTTTACCAAAAGGTGCCAGCTCGTGCACGCTAAACTGATCCGTTTTGGCAGAGGAAAGATGCTGTGACATAGATTTACTGGATCACAGAGGATCATGTTGAATGTATGTAACACAGATGGAGATTTAATGTGATCTGAGCGCTACCAATCAAGTACTTAGAGAAACCAGAGTACACTCATTGCATGTTAGAGATACAGTAAATACAGAAATGAGTGGAAATGTCAAAACATTTCAGTTAAATCGGCTATTTGGATCCGATGTCAGACGGAGCTTCTGCAAAGTAAACTTCATTACTTCTCTTTCCTTCAAATTGTATAATAGTGTTTCTGTGCGAGAGCCATCCCGGTTAGTGTGCCTGTATCTGATGGAGACGCCGCTCCAAAAAGCCAATCCAGCTCTCCCCGACCGCAAAACACACAAACAGTGCACGTCACAAATACTCGCTGATGGACAAGCTTTAACGCGGGCCTCTGGATCCCTCGAGTATTAAATAATTAAAAGAAGTCGAAATGGCTCGTCTCAGCCAGAGTAAACACGCGCCTGGCTATGAGGTCAGAGGCTGATGCCGTGAAGCACAGATAATTTACTTTCACGTGTTTAACGTCTCGCTAAGTCATTTGGGGGAAAAACAAGTGCTTGTCTGGTATTGGCTTTGGCAGGCCGTCGTGTACTGCGGGCACCACTGAGATTCTATGACATCCTCAGTGTCTATAAAGAGACGTCAATGGACAGATTGTGCAGAGCGTCATGGAAGCTCTGGCTGCAAACTTAGAGGAGATGGAGGCTGAGAGATGCTGCATTAAGGCGAGTACAGTTATGTGTCCTAAACACACAGACACACTGACATCAAATTAAAATACGTGTCTAAAATATGGCTTTGTTTGGTGAACTCCAACCGCTTTAAATTGGTTAGTTTTACACTTAATCCGGATCTTCTCAGGTCAAGAAATTCAGGTGAAATCCTGCTTCAAGTGACAGAAGTGAAGCAACTTGAAGAAATTCAGTGTTTGTACTGTTGATTTATTTTTAAATGAAGTACCTTCAAGGATATCCATAACCATAACTTTTTCAAGGCCTGTTTGTGGTCGGCACACATACATTAAACTACAATATAATGTAGTTTTAGTTCTAACACTACAACAACACCTATGCTAAGACCTAAAGAAAATAACTAGGGCTGTCAATCGCTAACAAAATTTAATCACATGCAAATTAATCACATTTTTTATCTGTTCAAAATGTACCTTAAAAGGGAGATTTGTCAAGTATTTAATACTCTTATCAACATGGGAGTGGGCAAATATGCTGCAAATGTATGTATATATTTATTATTGGAAATCAATTAACAACACAAAACAATGACAAATATTGTCCAGAAACCCTCACAGGTACTGCATTTAGCATAAAAAATATGCTCAAATCATAACATGGCAAACTGAAGCCCAACAGGCAACAACAGCTGTCAGTGTGTCAGTGTGCTGACTTGACTATGACTTGCCCCAAACTGCATGTGATTATCATAAAGTGGGCATGTCTGTAAAGGGGAGACTCGTGGGTACCCATAGAACCCATTTTCATTCACATATCTTGAGGTCAGAGGTCAAGGGACCCCTTTGAAAATGGCCATTTTCTCGCCAAAATTCTTGCGCATGTTTGGAGTGTTATTTAGCCTCCTTCACAAAAAGCTAGTATGACATGGTTGGTACCAATTGATTCCTTAGGTTTTCTAGTTTCCAGCGCGGCTGGCGTTTTAGACGCTACATGTGAACAACCCCTAATACTACTAATACTAACATTATAACATCATTTTTTAATTTGATAAAACATTTTAGCACAAGGTTCACTTACTGGAAAATATTCTGTAGCATGAAAGCCACGAGATGTGGCTGAACGTTAATAAAATTGGATGAAAAGCTTTAAAACATAATCCGGTTTTCCAGTTAGTGGACTTTGCAATAAGAATCTTTTTTCAAACTGTTGTTTCCACGGTCAATAATAAACCTTGAAGCTCATGCTTATAGGTTTGAATTAGTAATCAGAGAGAACAATTTATCTTAACTCTCCTTTTAACTCCTCTGCCAAGACCTAAAGCCCATTTGAAAAAAACGTTTCATGGAAATACTGCACAATTTCATGTGAAATTCATGTGCGCATTATATGTGAAGATTTTATATCACTTATTAAACCACAGAAATGTTATTTTGGCCCTTATCAACTCTATTTTATTGGATGGACTGCCTTTGTTGTTACTGTAGCGCCAATAAAAGTTAGTTTACGGGCGATTCTTCAATGACCAGTGATTTGAGGCTATATTGTGCAGAAACTGCTGCCCTGGAGACCTTCAGCTGTATCTTTTTAGTCTCACGTCTACTTTTACACTGGGCTAGACAAAATTTGTCTCAGTTTACAGTACACATAAGTTCTGCGGCCTCCAACTACCCAATCAGTGCAACCACAAAGCCATAACTCCATCTCTGGTGATAATGTCTCTGGTTTATTCAAGAATGCACATCACTCTCCCTGTTTCTGGGCTTGTGCTGCTTTCCACACGAGAGAGGCGAGGAAAAGTCACATCACAACAGGGTTTTGACGGCGTCCATGTATTCAAGGTTTGACATAACACTGGGAGGATTTGCTTTGAAGGGTTGGGCAGTTTAAAAATGCTTCAGTACCAGATTTGTCAAACAAATAAAGATTTTGGGGCGAACACCCGAAAATGCAAAGAGGAGCAGAAGACTGTGGTCAGTTTTTACTATTTTTATCTTTCGTAGAAAATAGCTCCGGATGAAAACTGCCAAATGCAAACGAAATCCCTCTCAGCTCCATTGTATCGGGTTGGCAGCAGAAGTCCCTGCAGCAGATAACTCAAATCCTTGCCAGACACCAGCAAGGGGGAAGAGGGAAAGTATGTTTTTCTTTTGAGTGATTTGGATGAACTGACCATTTAAGTTCCCCTCAGGGTACATCATTAGTACAGTAGTAGCAAAGTACCCTGTTTCAAAGACATAAAACCAATTCAATTTTAAAATGCATGACAGTGAGAACATTATTATTATTGTTTTACAGCTGCATCTCATGATATTAAAGGTCATTTTTCTTAATGGCGACTTCATTCTATGAAGCAGTAAAACAAGTGCAATAAAACGGGAATTAAAAATGGGAAAAATAAACAACACAATCTCTCTCGTGTGACAACTACTGTTGAGCTGCCCATGAGCAAGGCACGTAACATCTAATAGCCAGTTGTAAAAAGTTTCAAATGTTCATATAACTGCAGCATTGCTGAAGAAGCCCATGTGTTTACTGTATATTTAATAAAAACATAATTGACCTTTGGGCTGCAACACATTTAACGTAACTGATCTACTTGCATTTAGTTGATTTAATCGACAGATCTGTAAAACTGAGTTTCTCCACAAAGAAACACACAAAAGCACCACTTTAAATCTGGTGTTTACCAGAGATGTGCTCATAAGTTTCTTAGAAATAAGTCATTCAGCATGAAAAAAAGCATAAAAAATGACTAATAGACTAAAAAAATCTTGGTCATTGGCCACCACAGCGTGACGCCGGTTGCGCTTCTCCAAAAGTTGATTCTATATCTACTTTTCCAGGCCGTTTTTTTTCGGCACCACCTGCAGCCACCGCAGCCCAAACGCACTACACCTATTCAATATGAATGGGAGGACAGCGTTTTCGCCGCACCGCCGGATCTGGTGTGAATGCAGTCTTAGTCAACCAAAGACAAAGGCGACCGATTAGTCGACTAATCGATTAAGAGGGGGCAGCCCGACTTGCATTGATCTTGCACTCACCCATCTCTCATGCTCCCTGCGCTTGTTAGTGAAGCTATCGGGCTGTTGGCGTCAAAGTTTCCCTCCAAGCCTCGATACCTGGAGCAGGTGTCCGCTGATGGGGGGAGAAACTCTGAATTTGCCCGGTTGTGGACGGAGCTGCTGTTTGAGTAAACACCTGAAAGAGAGACATAGATCTATTAAAGGATTACTTCAATAAAAATCTATGTTTTGAGTATCAACCACCACATGCAGGCTTGAAAGGTAGAAAAGTTTCTAGGTTGCTCCTATGTGGAAGTTTGTGCAGCTAGTTAGCTTAGATTCACAAGTTAGAATGATTCCAACAGCAGCCCAGTTTCAGATTTTTAGCGGTTAGCACAGTTAGCGGTTTATATTGTTCGCTACCAACGTAAGCAAGCTAGGGCTACACGTAATGATTATTTCATTCTCCATTTATCTGTCTTTTTTTAAGTAATTTACTTATCAATTTGTCTATAAAATGTCAGAAGATAGTTAAAAATGTTCCTGAACTCCAAGGGGAATAGCTTGTTTCATCTGACCAACTGTCCAAAACCTCAAAATATTTCACAACGATACAAAAAGATGCAAATCCTCAAATCTAAAGAGCTGGAACTTGTTTTTAGTAAAGGAATTATTGCAATTCAGCACTAAAGCTAATATAGAAGCTTTCGACAAAACTAAAGCGGCTCACTGTGCCAGTAAGAAACAGCAACATATTTAAACAGATTTTAGTTTGTTAGTTTGTTATTTAAGTATTTTAAACACAATAAGCGCACACACATGGGCAGGGGAGGCGTGAATAATGCTGTAAGAATAATTTCTTTGGACATTTTAATATTCTTTTCACAGTAAAAGTCAAGTCTGTTGTAACAGTTCAAATCCCCGCTGTAGTTCCCTGCAAAGAATCAAGCTACAAACCTTTCAGAGATTCAAACCTACAGGAGGCGAGTGTTTGATTCTAAAACATAGTTTTTTTGGTGGCGTTCATTTAAAAGCTGTAACAGAGATACCAGCCGGGCTTTCAACACTTGGCTTTGAGTTTAAGGGCAGCTGATGATGATAGCATATGTCGCCATAAATCCAGCATAAACACAGTAATGTGCACACGCAGGTATATATAGATAACAGTCAGAAAGTAACGTTTCTGATAAGGAGAAAGTCCTCTTGGGACATTTTCAAAATTAAACACTGACATGCTTGTTTCACCCTGAATAAACATAGCTGGTAGTGTGCCGTTTGAGGCTTTTCCCTCAAAGTCTTCTGGGTAAAGCTGCAAGTAGTCTGAAGTAATAGACATGGACAGCTCTCCTGGACACTCTCCCCTCTCTCTTGCCAACTGAGCCTCAGTGTACCTGACAGCTTCTTGATCCCGGTTCAGCCATTGAAAGGGAAAGAAAAAGCTTGGCTGGAAAACCGGTTTGGAGAAGCTGAGGGACGGGCGGGGAGAGGGCCAACTTGCCCGCAGTCAGTGCCCGGTAATTGGACAAGGTAAACACTGGCATGATGAGCTATCATCGAAGGAATGGGAGAGGAGGGAGAGGAAAAGGAGCAAATGAGGCCATGGGAGAAAATGAAAGAGACAGCTTAACAGCCCAGGTGTTTGGGCAATTACTCCTTTTCTTTGTTTTCACCCATTTCCAGAGAGGCGTTTGAGGCTAAACGCCAATATCCATTTGCTTCTACTACCGGTTCATCTGTGCATACCTGTGAAGTCATCTAAGCTGGGTAAAGGGGAGCCGTTTCCTTGGTGGAGATGCTGCCTCGCCAGACAATCGCTCAAAATGTCCGATTCCAGCATTGTGTGCACCTGAACCTGTCAAACAGACAGAATACAGATGTTCATACAGATGATTAAAGTATATCGTGGTACATTAAGTATCCTGGTTTCACGTTGGTGAGCATGTGCAGATGCCTGCCTGCATGTAGGGATGAGAGTAATTATGTTAAAGCTGCAGCTTAGTTGTCTTCCAATTGTGTTTTGCTGTTGGGCAACGCAGCTCCCATGGAGCTGAACATTGAAATGATCCACTTCTCTTTTGATTACATACAGTAGATCCATTGAAAACACAGCGAGATCCCTGCAGGCAGTTTTCTACTGTTCATTTTTCAAAGAAATGATGCTTGAACCAGATGCCTGGTTCTCGTTTCGTCTTGCGATCCAGCTTCTCGAAATCCAGAAATCTTGTTAGGCAATCTTATTCCAAGATGTTCTAACAAAGTTAAGGCAAGACAATTTATTTTATTATCCAGCGCTAACAGAGGATCCCCCAGGACTTTCCAAAACAATTTATAGACAGCTCCGGGACTCGCGGCGAAGCTCGCGAAGGACACCCAGGAACCACAAAAGACGTATGAATAATCAGCGAAAAATGTGCGCCCAAACCAGTGTTTATGAAGATACAAACTTCAAGAGTTGTGACGCATCAGCTCGAAGAAATGTATAACCGTGAGGAGTTTATGGAGTGCATGTTTAATATTTCAAAGTCCTCCTTAGCCCCACAGGGTTTACTGCAGCGCAGGGCGTGTTAGCCATGTCACAACTTACAAGCACACGTGTTTCTGTTTAAACCAAACAAGGCATGGGAATACACACAAAGCCCCAGTGTCACTGACGGTCCATAGAAAACAAACAAGGCCCAGATAACGCTGAACAATAGGCTCCCTATTCTGACTTCCAGGGAGTGTGTGTAATACTTTGTTTTGTTGTATTTCATCCTACTGAATCATAAACATGCTTACTCTCTCCTCCTGTTGCTCTCTGAAACAAGGGTTCTTCATTCAGAGATGCTACCTAGAACCACTGAGAATCCCTTTTCTGTTAAAGAGGTTCTTTTGAAATTCACTCCATCTTTATCATTAAACTTAATTCTAAAAAAGGGGGAACAAACTTCCATACCGTCTTAAAGGGTAACTTCGGTATTTTTCAACCTGGATCGATTGTCCCATGTTTTTGTGTCTGACTGACTAATAGCGACAACGATCTCTGAAATTGGTCCAGTATTGAGGGAGAGCCCTGTAGACGACAGTTGCTCACAGGCTGCAATATGGTGCTATTGGGGCAAGCTGACAGTCATTAACGTCCACTAAAAGTGCTTGTTTTTGCCATGACAGGCTCTGATTTTTATTACAAGTGTCTGACATTATGGAAAGAGTCTCGCTCAAGGAGAAGTCTCGTTGTGAAATCTGGCGAGGTGACGTGTTGCTGGAAGACAACGGTGGAATAGTGGAATACATCCATGGTGGAAACGCGAATGCGAGCCTAGTTTAGTGTTATCTAAAAGATTTTCAAAGTCACGGCTGAATATTTAATTGATTTCCACAATGTGGACGAGGTCTTTGAATTCGAAGGCCGCCCATATTTATTTGAGCCAGATTACACGGATATTCAGATTTCATAACGAGACTTCTCCTTGAGGGGGACAGTGACACAATAACAAACAGACCGGACACCGAAAGGTAAGAAAAGTGTTTTATTTCTCTGTTGGGTCTTTTCCATAATGTTGTCAGACACTTCTAATAACAATCTGAGCCTGTCATTGGCAAAAACAAACACTTTTAGTCGACGTAACGTTAAATTGACACTGCTCACTTGCCCTTGCGGCTCGTTTCACGGCTGCCGGTTACAGATTTATCTTTCAATACAGGACCAATTACATGGACAACTTAGACACCAAAACATTGGAAAATAGGGTCAAGGTTGAAAAATACTGAAGTTACCCTTTAATTGGTATATCATTTTGTTGCTGCAGTGTTAACTAGTATCAAACTAAATTAAGAGGTAATACAAAAGTAAATACTGTTAATAAATCATGTAGGTCTATCCGCAGGTCTACTACAGGACACGCCTGCTTGCTTTCTAGTTAGCTAGTTAGGTGTAGTTAACTAGCCCAACTTGTTGAATTAGCTAACTGAGGGTTTTCATTTTATTGTTTAGTTTCCTCCACCGTAGTTTAGTGTGTTGTTTATTTTCACAACAGCATTTGTGTATGCCGAGAACGGTGCAATCAACGCAGTGGATAACAAAAAATAACAGTTGATTACACAAAATAACACACTGACTGTCTCTCTCACTCTCTCTCTGGTTTTACGGTCTTCTCCCGGAGATAATTTAATGGAAAGCAGCCGATGCAGTTTTGGAGGTTTGCCGGCCTCTAACGGGTCCAGACGACAGGGAGCTAACAACTTTCAGCCCAAGAGAAAACAAGAGAAAAGCCCCGTCAGAGAAATAAATGAATCACAATCAATCACAAAAGCCCGTTGCGGTGTGGCCGGCGTGCGGCAGTGCGGCTCCTCGGTGCAGCAGCAGCCAGACGGCCGCCTCGCCAGGACGAGACGGTAAAAGAGAGCGAGTGAGAGAGTTGGTGTGTTGCTCTAATTCTTGTCTCATTTGTGGTCTGATAAACAGTAAATTCATCTAAACTGGTTTCATCGAAACTGGGTTGAAAACGATGCAATCTTGTTAAATTACGTCTGACTATTAACCACAACCCCATTCTCTGTTTGGTAAAGAACATTAACCAAAAAACAGGAAGTAAAACTGGCTGGAGGGGGGCTTTAAAAAAGTATGTTTTCCTGTTTTCAGGCGCGTTCATGACGTTGAATGTGACACAATAGAAAGAAAGAGAATGGCATACTCGTTTACTGCTGGTCTAATTTTAGTGGGTTTTCCTGTGTTTAAAAAACCTGCCTGTACGCGCTAATTATGGGGAAAAAAGGGTATAACATTGCTTCTCCATCTATAACATCAGAGTTTGGGAAATTGACACTGAAGTGGACTATACTTTATAGCAACATTTTAGCACAAAGTTCACTTACTGGACAATGAATATAATATTTGAATTTGACCATTTTCATAAAAATTCATGAATTGTGGTTTTTATGTTGAATATTATTCTTGTCATGGCAGGAAAGATTCAGAAATAGTTATTTGCATCCTAAAACTGCCCAGAGACCAAGAGTAGTAAAGATTAGGGTTAACCACTAGATGGATATGAATCTTATTTTCATACAAAATCAAATTTCAATCAGAATTAATATAATAATAAAGAAATAGTTCATGGGGGCTTAGTGGTGGCCTAGCGGTTTAAGATCCTGACTGTGTAACCGCAACTCCACTGTTTCCAGTCCAGCGGTGTACCTTTGTTGTGTATCATTCTCTACTGTCTCCTGTCCAATAAAAGCTTAAAAATGAAGAAATAACTACTTTAGAAAAAAGTAAACCTTTTATTTATAGCCCTGCCTTTCCACCACATCTAATTTAATCTATTAAAATGTAACCTAATCTATTTTAGGAAACAGAGGAAGGTTTTATTAAGGATGTTAGTGTTCAGAGAAGTAATCACATTCAGCTAAATGTCCAACATGTCCAAAACATGATTGCTGTTGTTACCTTGACCTCCCTCTCCTGAAGGCCTTTGGCTGAATGAGCTTTGACGTGCTTTCTTAACGAGCTGGGATCGGTGTAACGCTTGGTGCATCCCGGGATCTGACAGGCGTACGGCTTCTGTGAACAAACCACGACAAGAGGAGGTGATGAGAAGTGAGGAGGAACTATGAGGCAATGCCGAGGTGTGTTTTCATGTTCCAAAAACATAATCTGACATATAACACATAAACACAAAACATGACACTATCTGTGGATACTTAAAAACATGCCACCAGAACAACAAAACAGACCCTGAACACACAACACATCCCTAATGTTTATTTTATTTATATTCATTTTATGAGTGTTCATTTGTTTATGGTACTTTAGGTTCATGGTTGACAAAATCAGTGCTGGAAAATATACTCATATCTTTTACTTAAGTAAAAGTACCAATACCATGATGTATTTACTCCATTACAAGAAAAAATAATTCATTTAAAATCTTACTTGAGTAAAAGCACAGAAGTATTATAATCAAAATGTACTTAAAGTATGAAAAGTAAAAGACCCATTATTATTATTATTATTATTATTATTATTATTATTATTATTATTATTATTATTATTATTATTATTATATCATTACACATATATTACATTATATACTATTGTGAAGTGTGGTAGTTTAGTCCTGTGGTTCCCAACCAAGGGGTTGGTTTTCAATTTTCAAGGTTTTATTTGTCACATACTCAACATATCTCTACATTGTGCAATGAAATGCTCCGTTCCCCCCTTCAGTACTGTGCTAGACATAATAAATATCAAAATACAATATATTCAACAAACTAAATGTATACAACAAAAATAAGATGATATAAAATATTGCTCCAAAGGGTCACAAAATGTATCTGAGGGGTCGTGAGATGATTAATGGGTAAAAAAACACAATAACAACAAAGTTCTGCTACACGAATGTCCAGAAACATTTTTGGACTTTTCCCTAATCTTTGATTTTTAGTGAAATATTGGATAATTTTTCATCTCTTTGGGATTCAAACAGTTATTTAAATTAAACTGGGGGCCAAACTAGACCAGCCACTGGTTTAATCTTTAACAAATTGTGTTTTATAAACTGATCATATGTTTGTTTTTTGTAACTACTGTAGTAAACATATCTGTCAAATAAATGTAGTGGAGTAAAAAATAAAGTTGCATTAAATGGAAGTACAAGTACCTCAAAATTACACTTGAGTAAATGTATTTGGTTACTTTCCACCACTGGACAAAATGGTACAGACTGAACCCTCTATTATATACTCTATACTTTACTTTATATCGAGACTCACACAATTTTAGGACTTTGTAAATCAGGTCCCAACATTCACCACATGATGTAGTTTAAGGAAATGATGTCAAACACAAAATATAATTGTGTTTATAAATAAAAGTGCAACTTAAAATGAGTCACGTCCAGGTGGTTTACATGTGTGATACTGTGTACAGCAGTCCTGTGTATTATACACGCAAACATTTAGGATAAATGTGGTTTCTAAACGTGACATCTGTACTAACAGAGAGAGGAAGGACATGAAGATTATGTCAACATTGTACATAACGCACTCCTCAACTGAAAATGGAGTATATTTACCTTTCGTCTGCAGGCTTAAGGAGAGGAAGAGAGAGAAGAGTTAAGAGGAACAGCTAAGATATACTTCCTCATGATCATCCATAAATCAACTTATTCATTAGATCATCATCCACCTGCAATCAGTGTGTATAAATGAAAGACCATGTATTTCAGCAGGTCATTTCTAGATGGAGTAAGCCTTCCAAAGCAAAGGTTCAAAAGTAATTTCAAAATAAAAGACATTATAATAAACATCAAGGAACATGCTTGGAAATGTGTTTATATTATAAGCAGAACTATTATTGGAGAAAGTTCTTACATATACAGTAGATGTTTTTGTACCATTTAAGTTGAAAGCACTAAGTTTCTGCTCTTGTGCCGTCTGTATTTCACAATCTCATCAAAGTTGTAAGTTTGGACGAGTAAATGAATCTAATTCACTACAGTTTTTCCCCTTTGTTCATTACTGAGTGTTTCACCAAGTGGAGTGAATTAAGTTTTCATGAAAACACATGAACATTATTTAGCTGAATCTTGCAGGTTTATGTGCCAGAATCTGAACATCACAAATCAAAAATAATGACCTGCGTAGTGGTACCAAGAACTAGGGCTGCAACTAAAGATTATTTTCATTGTCGATTAATCTGTTGATTATTTTCCTCGATTAATCGATTAGTTGTTTGGCCTATAGAATGTCAGAAAATGGTGAGAAATGTTGATAAGAGTTCCCCAAAGCCCAAGATGATGTCCTCAAATGTCTTTTTTTGTCCACAACTCAGAGATATTCAGTTTACTGTCATAGAGGAGTAAAGAAACTAGAAAATATTCACATTCAAGAAGCTGGAATCAGAGAATTTTGACTTTGTCTTCTTAAAAAATTACTCAAACCGATTATCAAAATAGTTGGGGATTAATTTAATAGTTGACAACTAATCGATTAATCATTGCAGCTCTACCGAGAACCAACTAACCCACTGTTTATTAAATTAAAGGCTCTGAAATTCAGAGATTTGATAGGTTTCTAAAACGGCACAAGTCATGTATTAGGTCAAAAAGACAGAAACTACCAAAGTAGTATTCAAAAGTTGTTTAAAATAAGAGAAAATCAGTAGGATTTGTGAGAAATATGCATGTTCAGGAAACAAAAGGGCCAGGACTAATGTTAAAAAAAATCACTAGATTTCTTTTAAAGGGGTTAATTTGTAGTGAGGAACTGAAAATATTTAGCACACTTAAAGACAGAAAGAAAGAAATTTCAAATTTTAAACGTGCAATTACTCTGACACATATCTGGCATCAGAGCAAGTACTCCTCTACAGTGCCTACCCGCTGGCAAAAATTGGGCAATATCTTGCTCTTATGAAACCATTTCTGAACAATGTTCCCTGGGAGGTGAAAAGTATAATGAAGTGTTAAACTCTACTGTCCTTGTATGCTTAGTGATTGCATGCATAGTGGTTGTGTCAGCTGCTAAAAATTAGGACATAAATTGATGAATATACATGTCAGAGTGCAATTATGTGTGTCAAAACTATACAAATACTGAAATACATAAATCGACAGGACAGCTTAAACAAAGCTTTCCTGAGTAATGTTGCAATTCAAGATGTTTATGACTGAAATACTTTTACTAAACAAAGTAACGAAGCAGTCAAAGCCAACACAGAACAACAAAATCCATTGTTTCATTTGCTGTTTTGATTGTTCACTTATCATCATTTCACCATTGATTGGTCTTGTTGATTTCAACATTTGCTGTTTTATCTTTATCTAAAAAATCAATACAGTCTTAAAAACGCATTAGGTGAGGTGCCCGTTTATACGGATTAAAAAATCCAAAAACGAGCAAAATGTTCAGGTTATTTTAGTTGAGACACGTCTGCAAGAGACTGACCTCATTTTGGAAACATATCTTTCATAACACTATTATTTGTAACATTAGTAACACAATACAAGTTATTTAGTCAAGCTTCAATAACTTGCATTGACACCAGTCTTTTCTTGGTTGGTTGTTATTCTATATTCAGCAATTATTTACATTCTCTGGGGCTCTGTGATGGCGCCAGATGTGTCTGATCCTTGATTTGTGACGCAACTGCGAAGCCGCTATTAGCCAGCGTGAAACCACAAAAAGGAGAAAATAACTTTCTCCTCTTGTTGTAATAACACTGCAGTGCAACGCACAGCTCCATCTCACCCGTGTAATAAGAGATCTGATTTGCTGGATTACTGCTAAATCCTCGTTGCTTGTCAGCAGGAGTAAAAATAACTGTGGTTTATAGAATAAATCCACAGCAGGTATGTAGTTTCACAATTCTAAAGAATGTTCTGTACTGTGTGCAGACAGAAGAGGAAAGAGGGGAGCAACACTTTCAAAGTGAACCCCTTATTACCAACAAATATTGTATCATAAAGAAGTCTGTGTATGTAAAGCCGACAGGAGATTGAGGTTTTATATGTTTTAAAGTGATGGCTTTTTGTCATTAAGACATGGATGGCTTTTATATAAATGTTCCTAATGATTTTATGCAGACGTGAAATGTGATGGAAGATCCTGTACTTAAAAAAGTACTTCACCGATTAAGCATTGCACTCCTAAGTATCAAAAACAGAGCCAGAGATATCGTCTTTTTTATTCCACACATTCCTTGTCAAAACCTGGCTTCTACATTACCCACAATGCAACTCGACCGCTGACATTAAATCTTCAAAGTGAGCTGTCAAATAAATGTAGTGGAATAAAAAGTACAATATTTGCCTCTGAAATCTAGTTAAGTAGAAGTAGAAAGTATCATAAAATGTAAAATACAAGTACCTACAAATTGTACTTAAAGGTACAATGTGTAGGATTTAGCAGCAACTAGTGGTGTGGTTGCAGATTGCAACCAACTGAATACCCCTCCGCTCACTCATCCCTTTCTCTGCAGCTCACATTACTGCAGTTTCACAAGCATGTTGGAGAACTACGGTGGCCTTCAGGCAACGTAAAAACATAAAAAGGCTCTCTCTAGAGCCAGTGTTTGGTTTGTCCGTTCTGGGCTACTGTATAAACATGGCGGACTCTGGGAAGAGGACCCACTCCTTTTGTAGATATGATGGCCTCATTCTAGGCTAACGGAAACAAGATTCTTAGTTTCAGGTGATTATACACTAATTATATTTTATTCCATTTCTGCTAATAGATCCCCGAACTGTTACAAAGGTTCCTTTAAGCAAAGTACTTGAATAAATGTACTTTCCACCACTGGAAGAAGAGTGTTTTCTGTTTTCTCTCAGGTTGCATTAGAGGTAGATTTCATAACTTCTTTTGCCGTAGAAGCCTTAATTCATTCACCGTCTCCTCCACTTCTCTGAATCCCCTGATAAATTCTCCCATCAGTTTCACCATTTATGGTTATTATTAGATGGTGAATTCTGCTGCCTGGTTTTATAAAGTTGAACAGCCCAAAAGCAGAGAATGACAAGATGTTGAGACTCTCAACTGCTCAGATGCTGTATGTAAAGCTCTTTGTGTTGTGTTCAATACTAAAATGCGGTTCACTGGGTTCATATTATACATACACTTTCATGCTAGAATAAGGTGCTTTTTAATGTAAAGTGTATTCTTAAAGACGTGAAGTGTAGGTGGCTGTGCGTTACTGACCGTGTCCAGATGAGTGCGCTGGTGTTTGGCCCGGTCGCTGGAGTTGCTGAAGGCCTTGAGGCAGCCGGGATGCTGACAGATGTACGGTTTCTCTCCTGTGTGGCTCCTCAGGTGGATCTTCAGGTTCTCCAGACGTGAGAACGCCTTGGAGCAGCCCTCAAACTGACAAGGAAAATATAAACAAAGAGTCTTACTACAACCTGACACATCCACCATTTAAAGAGAGTGACATATAATATCTAAAAAGAAAAAGTTTCTTTGGTTAGAGTAGGAGTTAAAGGCAGCTTAAAGGTAAGTTAGGTCAGGTCAGACTACAGAGTGGTGTCATGGGGCCCAGTAGATTTATGACCGTATAGTCTGATAGTCCCACTACAGGGCCTAGTGATAGGTCAAAATATCATTTAACATAAATACTGGGCTTTCATTAACCTGACCCTGTCAGATGGTTTGATACTCAGAACCTGAATCTGAGAAGCCGTCATTGGAAACTATTTGGAAAAGGGCAGGCACTTGCAAAAAATACTTGGCAGGTGATTGGATGAACCATCTGTCAATCAAACTAATGAAAGCAAAACTAACTGAAAGCCAAAAACATCGCCTTCAGTGCCGTTCTTTGCTCTTTTTTCATTGAAGAAATACTCTCTAGTTCTGAAAAAACAGATGCTATTGCAGCATCTACACTAACCTCTTCAGGAGCCACCATTGTTGTTTAGAACCAACAGGCACCTCTCTGTGTTGTCTCTCTGTATGGTCTCAACTGGTCTCACACACATAAGCCACGCCCATAGCTGCTGTAGCTCCTCACAGGAGGCCGATTGATACTGTGTGTTGATAACTATCTTTGATGCATATTTTGTATAATGATAGACGGAAGGATCCTTCAAACAGGGACAAAATGTGATAATGCAAAATGCAAGGCAGTTTGAATTTCATTGGCGCTTTTAAAAAGGTGCAGTGTGTAGGATCTGGCGGTATCTAGCAGTGAGGTTGCAGTTTGCAACCAACTGAAACCTCTCCCGCGTACCAAGCGTGTAGAAGAACTACAGTGGCTGACGCAAAAACGCAAATGGCCCTATCAAAAGCCAGTTGTACTGTAGGACATTTGAAGGGGAGCCAGTGTGTAGTGTGTGTACGAGAGAAGTGAGTGGTGAAGCAAGAGAGAGAGCGGCGGCAACGGGAGCGAGTAACATTATGGACTCCGGCCCAAGCAGGAAAAGTTAATAGTGTTTGGTTTGTCCGTTCTGGGCTACTGTTGAAACATGGCGGAGCAACATGGCGGACTCCATGAAGAGGACCTATTCCCTATGTAGATATGAAGGGCTAACGAAAACAAGATTCTTATTTTCAGGTGATTATACACTCAAGAAAACCCAATACTTATTAATATTATATTCCATTTCTGCCAATAGATCCCCTTTAATGTTACACACTGGTCCTTAGAGTATTTGTATATTCGTATAAACATGTGTACATCCTCAGTTTAATCTCACTTCTGGTAACCCAAAGAAATTAAAACATCAGAACTTTTATCTTCTTATACAAATCATATACAGATCCCGTCTGCACCTTTTAAAAGGTATGTTGGCCTGCAACTAACACATAATAAAAATCACACTTTCACATTACAGATGAGTGATGTTGAAGTCTGATCCAACAAAAATAACTAGCAAAGTGGTGATATATCACACTATAACTTCATACATTTTAGGTTATTGAATCATAAACGTCAGGTAATGGCCTTTTCCCACATAGTACACACACACACACGCACACACCAGACTGTGGTAGGTTCTGGTAAAAGCGTTTCTGTTGGACTCTAGCCAGACAAGAAGCAAATATCAGCAGGCTGCACACTGCAGGCCGTAAAGTGAAGCTTTATATCTTTACAGAAACGGTGTCACATTCAATCTCACAGACTTAAAATGACCAGTGTTTTCATTTCTGGCATGTAAGTCAAAGTTTAAATGGAAATATTTCTCATGGTTTGATTTAAACCTCCTGGAGCTCCAACAGGGAGTTAGAGAGAACATTTAGACGATAACAGGAGAGAAATTTAAAACATTTTCCATGATTCAAAACATTCTCGATTCACTTTATGGGGTAAATCCAACACATTTTGAACGTTTTTAATGGGTTTCATTCATCATTAGATAAAAATAATCTAACAAAAAGAAGGATAAAGACATAAAATGAAGGCAAATCATTGTGTTTGTTGAAGGTTAACATGATATTTAAATGAGACCATATATTTTAGAGATATTTAAATGAGGATTAATACTGTTTTGCAAACGAGTCTTCAAATGAGATCCTGGTCTGATTCTTAAAGTAAAATACAAGAATAAAGCGTTTTATCCTTTTTAAACTAGTCCAGAGGAAAATATGGAAACGTTTTTTCTACCCAATACTCATTCCAGGGGTTTTATTAGGTCTTGCTAATGAGTCAGTAAATGTCAGTCACCTCGTTTAGTTTAATAAGTCTCTGCATAAAAAACACTACATCATGGTGAAATTAATCCAAGGTTTGAAATCATCTTGACAAACAACAAAAAAACAAAAACAGATATTAAAAGCAACCCATAAAAAAAAAAAACAGACCAGTGACTGAATATATTCAAGTGCCCTAACACATAAGAATACACATCTACAGGTATATGAGCACACACAGATTATAGATTAAGACTCTTTGTGTGATGGGAAACTGAGGACGTAACGTGTCAAACCTGCTGCAGATTTATGTGAACTGAGCTGACACACTTAAACACATTAGTTTGAGTTGTTTGAAAGGAGGAAAGTCAGTTTACCCCATGGCTACTGTAGTGAAAACATTATTTAAAAAACAAAATGTAACCCCACCCATACAAATATAATTTATATAGCTCCTAAATAGAAACAGATCTCTTAAATCTTTGACAGAGTATAAATACAAGCACGGCTTTATTAAAGCTCTGTTACAGTTTGTTATTTCCTGTGTGTTTCCTTAAAGTCTCTGTTACCAAAATAATGATGTTTCCTTTATTTGTACATAAAAATGGGGGAAGAAAACAAATAAAAAAACATTCAAGGCAACTGGAAAACTCACTCTGACATTTAAAGAGGTTCAGGTTATTTGTCATGTTTCCCATTTAAATCATTTGATTATCGAATGTTTGTACTTAAAGGATTAAAGGCTGGCAATATTTAACAGCATGAAAATACCAAGCCACCAATGTGTTAATCAGTCTGTCAATACTTTTCTGACTTCCTCTCTGTGGCTCTGAGCTCCAAGCCCATTGGTTCCTAATACATTCTTTTTTTTAAAAGCGGCTCACAAATATATAGTTTCCTTTTTTTAAAAAAAGGTTTCACATACTCGTCTCGTCTCATCTCGTCACATATGGCCGCTTTGTCACGCTCCTTGGCGTCACTTTAAGTTTTGACAACAAAACCACTTAGTTGTTTTGGAAAGAACAACATGGTTGGGCTTAAAACTACTACGTTTGTAAAGTGAAAATGACACTGAACGTTGTGAACACGAGACACGAATGAACAGCTGATTGCAACGTGAAAGTGAAACTTAACACAAAGGACATAAACAGCGGTCTCCTGGAAAAAATGTCCGTCATCACACTCCCAGCGCAATTTCTCTGAATGTTTACTCAAAACTTAAAATAGTTCATCACGATTAATCACATATTTTTATCTGTTCAAAATGTACCTTAAGTCAAGTATTTAATACTCTTATCAACACGGGAGTGGGCAAATATGCTGCTTTATGCAAATGTATGTATATGTTTATTATTGGAAATCAATTAACAACACAAGACAATGACAAATATTGTCCAGAAACCCTCACAGGTACTGCATTTAGCACAAAAAAATATGCTCAAATCATAACATGGCAAACTAACGTCAAACAGGCAACAACAGCTGTCAGTGTGTCAGTGTGCTGACTTGACTATGACTTGCCCCAAACTGCATGTGATTATCATAAAGTGGGCATGTCTGTAAAGGGGAGACTCGTGGGTACCCATAGAACCCATTTTCATTCACATATCTTGAGGTCAGAGGTCAAAGAGACCTCTTTGAAAATGGCCATGGCAGTTTTTCCTCGCCAAAGTTTGGAGCGTTATTTAGCCTCCTTCCCGAAAAGCTAGTATGACATTGCTGGTCATAGTTGGTATGTTGATTCCTTAGGTTTTTATAGTTTCATATGATACCAGTATCTTCACTCTAGCTTTAAAACTGAGCCTGGTACAACCTCAAAATCGCAAGTTGCGTTAAAGAAATTAGTGCTGTTAAAACAAATTTGCGTTAACGTGTTATCGCGTTAACTTTGACAGCCCTAGTATATACAGTAGATAGATATAGATATAGATATAATCAGGTTTGGCTACACAGACATCACTAGTTATAGGATCATTGTTGGTTTTGGTCTTTTTATGGGTTTTGTTGACAGTAAGGAAAATATGAAATATGAAATATCACAGGACTTGTCCATTAAATGCATTTACACATGAATGTCATTTCAGCATCATAAATTATGACTGATGACTCAACCAGGTGGATTAAAAACACTTGTAGTAACAGCTGTCTGATCTGAGACTTGACATATAACGAGCTGCTAAATGAGGCTGAATTCATTAACGCACACTGACTACATTCATGTGAGGGATTCATTTTTCCACTGCTGCACTAGGAATGACTTAATTTACATGTTTTGGCCTGAGCGCTTTATGAAAATAAAATGACGTTATTCACGTAGTTCAAGTGTGACTGACTTTTCTTTGTTGATGTTGATTTAATTTCATTAA
Source organism: Adelosebastes latens (assembly GCA_916700685.1). NCBI lineage: Eukaryota > Metazoa > Chordata > Actinopteri > Perciformes > Sebastidae > Adelosebastes > Adelosebastes latens. The sequence continues at coordinate 126,120 of CAKAKR010062935.1, forward strand.
TCTGTTTGCAGGCGACTCGCCACGGTAATAAATTCACAAGCTGGCTGCACATTAGGTCATTTTTTAATGAACTAATTCACTTAAGAAGGAAGTGTGTCCCGGAGTGAAGATTTGTGAATGAATTATTTATCTCAGGTTGATGACAGCGAAGGAGTCACTTGGGAGTTACGGGGAGAGTTAGTCACTCTCAGGGACGGGGATTTGGAGCCGAACTGAAGGTCATCATGGGACGGACGTGTTCAAGCAGCAAAAGTTGAGTTTCAAAAAATGACTCATGATAGAAGTGATGCAGGGTGACGCTGTGCTGGGGCTCAAAGGCCACTGTTGTGATGGTCAATGCAGAAACCTGACAGTCTCCGTCTCCTCTTGGACCTAACTGGTCTGGTTTTGTCGTTCTTGGATGTGCATCTTTAACTTTTCAAAATGCATGTGCTTCTTTTGTCGTATTTTTGTCATTCTAAGGTTTATAGTCTATCACACTTTTAAACAGCCTGCACGTTTCACAAGACAAGCTGCTCAGAAACATGAAAAGGCAGAAAATTATCAGAAGTTTCTCTGTGGGAGCAAACATCACAAAATATAACATCCTATGCTACTTAAAATTATGATCCTTAAGATTTTTATGTAATCAAAACCCATTTTTGATACTATTCATGGTCGGCACGGTCACATGTGACAAAGAAATGCCGCAAACTCACATTTGAGAAGCTGCAACTAGAGAATATTTGGCTTTTTTGCTTGTAAAATGAATGAAACATCGAAACGTGACTATCAAATAGTTCTCGATTAACTTTCTGTCGATCAACTAATTTATTAATTGACTAATCGTTGATATCGATATTATGGAAAAATATTTCTGACAAAGTAGCCGCTCAACAAGTGTTTGCTGCCCCACAAATTGGGGGACTTGTAGTCTTAATCCTCACTTGCTGTTACCACGGTAACCACTGGTTAAATCAAATCGACCGGGACAGAACGATAAAAACTTTATGTGCATGTTTCAGAAGACGATTAACTTCAAAAAGGCAGGAAAGAGTGGGAACATAGTTTCTACAGGAATGAATGATTTATCAGTTTATTACATCACTACTTAATTGCATTTGTCAGAATAACCACAGGGCGATCAGCAGGTTTTTGGATGCTCAGTGCTACAGACACATCCTCCATTCATTCAACACTGCCACGTTTCTTCCTCTCTGGCATGCATGAGTAAGGGAAACCTGTCGTAAGGGGAGGAAACCGTTTGATCGTTTCTCTAACAGACTCTTGATCATCGGCTGCACAGTCTGAGAGAAGTCGAGACCGACTGTGAGCAGGTTAAACCTCTAAACGGCCCATTTGAAGTTGGAAAGGATGAGATTTGTTTTGACTGACTGAAAATGGTTGCAACAGCATCGGTGGAGCTAAGCTGCAGAGGTTGCCAGTTTGATTCCTGCATTTTGTTTGCCTAAGCCATGGATGGAATCAATGTAAAAAAGCATTGCCTTCATTACCGATGAGTCGCCCTTGAATTAAAGGAAAATCTTACAGGCGACAATCTTAATGCTTTCCAGCATAATTAACTGGACAATGAAAAGAGGAATTTATAAAAGACTTAGCCTGATAAATGAATCCATCAATGAAAAGCTTAAACATGAAAAGATAACTTAATAACAAATTACAAGATAAACTAGAGACCATGTTGCGATGGGATCACACCAGCCGCTACGCCAAATAAGGCCAGGGGCGTAAAGTGGGGGGGCAATGGCTCCTTCCAAACTTCCGGTGCCCTTGCTCGGACAAAACCCATCTTCATACTTCATTTTGATCTCATCTACACATCAGTAAAGTTTCGTGACTGCATCTTGCACAGTTGCGATGCAATCACAGTTACAAAATCTGTCAACAGACATACAGTACAAACACCTGGCAAAGTACTCAAAACCTCCTTTAATGGAGGACGGAACCTGACAAAATAAAAAATAAATTAAGAAATAAATAAATTAAGAAATAAATAAATGAACATATTATTAAATGTAGCAAAAATAATATTAAAAATAGATCTAGCCATTAATTAATTGATCAAATGTGACATAAATTGATATTTCTATTTAAATTGTCTTCTTTATTTATGTATCTTTGTATTAATTCCCTTATTTATTTACACTTCTGTTTAATTTTCCCTTTTATTTATTTATATAATTATTTCTATTAATTTTCAACTTTATCTATTATTTATTTTTTATCTATTTATCTATATATTCATGCAGGACGCCCTTTGCATTTCACCCCTTATTTATTTCCCCAAATTTATTGTGATTAACCAAACAAAAGCAAAACCGACTGACTCACCATGCATTTATTGGGTTTTTCTCCAGAGTGGACCCTCATGTGGATGAGCAGCTTGTAGCGAGCGTTGAAGGGTTTGTGGCGTCGCACGCAGCCGGCCCAGAAACAGGAAAACTCTTCCCCTTTGCGCTGGTCGATGTGCACCTTCTCGATGTGCCTCACCAGCTCCTCCTGGCTGTTGTAAGTGGCACTACAGTCGATCCAGTGACACGACAGGTCCTGTTGGTCCGCTGTGGGGTCCTGGCCAAGCCTCGGGAAATGGAGTGGGTTGCTGACCTCTTGACCTTGGAGCGGCTGGCCCACATGGAACAGCTCCCCCTGCTGGTTGTTAACTTGAAACGGTTCCCTCTTACATGGCGAGAAATCATCTGCAGGCTCTTGTTTTATTGAGTGATACTCTTCCTGTATCTTTCTTTGTAGTTGAGGAGTCTTGTTGCCACCAGGTGAATCAGAAAGAGGCAAGGAAGATGCAAAAAATAAAGATGATGAGGAGGAGGAGGAGGAAAGAGAGGAAGGTGGAGAGCCAAAAGGAGGCGATGTGGCACAGCTGGTGAGCATATAGGATAACGGGAGGGAGGGCTGGGGGTAACAACTGAACCTCTGGGTGTTGTTTTTAGGATCTGTGTGCGCTGTGGTGGCAAAGTCCTCCATAGTCTTTTCTATGTGGGACCCAGCTGTCTTACAGCTGAGCAGGGAGGTGAGATCCCGGCCCAGTGAGGACAGGGACAGGGAAGTCCTTGGAAGACAGCGCACACCCAGACCACCTGAATGTATCGAGGACTGACAGAAGCCACCAGAAGACAGCGGCGCCTGGGGGTCCTCGGCATCTTCAAACACACTTCCAAAACCAGGAAGAGTCAGCTGGACGTCTGGAGGCCCGAGGTCAGGGGGCCACATCCTGGCCCCCCGCTGGCTGACTTCCACCAAGTGATTGTTTCAGTAAAAACGTTGATTCTGATCGATTAGATAAAACCATCTACAGCATCTTACAGTTCTCAATTGTAATCAAATTAGCGCCATTTTCAGCGGTTGGCATCTTCTCATTCAGCATGCGTAATCTTCTGTCATTTGTTCCAAACTGCTGCGTGGTCAGTCGTCATCTCTCGTGCTGCACTGTGGGAGACAGAAACCAAACCCAGATGAGTCATATTAAAAAGACAAACAATACGAATAATACAGCGCACTTTCTGAAACACAACACATTAACAGCTTTGAGAACCAGCGGGTGAAGAAGTAACTAGATTCTTTACTTGAGTAAATGTGCCAATACAAAAAAATAAAACTAGTAAATCTTACTTCAGTGAAAGCTCCTAAATATTATTAGCAAAGTGTACTTAAATTATCAAAAGTAAAAGTAAAAACAGTTTGGTAGTTCAGTCCAGTGGTTCCCAACCTGAGGGGTTTTGTGATGATTAATGGGAGAAAAGAAGAAAAAAGTTCCGCTACACAAATCTGTATTAATTTTCAGGACTTTTCTCTTATCTTTGCTTTTTGGGGGTAATATAATACAAACAGTTATTTAAATTAAACCAGGCAAGAAAATATATGAAGTTACAAAACATGATAATAATGCATCATGTTTTAAAAGTTCATCATATATTTTGTTAGTAAAATATATTAAACTACCCAAAAGCATATAACATACTTCAAATCACTTCCTCAGTAATAATAATACAATAATACATTACATACATACAAAACACTCATAGGGATCATTTTTCTACATAATGAGTACTTTTACTTTTGATACTTTAAGTACATTTTGCTGATAATACTTGCGTACATGTACTTAGGAAATATTTTCAATGCAGAACTTTTAATGGAGTATTTTCACAGTCTAGTATTCCTATTTTTACTTAAAGGTCCTATATTGCCAAAAATTTTGATTTTTTTTGTCTTTTTATTATAAAGCAGGTTTAAAGGCTGTATAAATACTGTGAAAGTATCAAAACGCTCAGTCCACGGAGAAATAGACACAGCCTGCATTCAGAAATTGTGCCTTTAAACGAGCTGTTAGGATTTCTGTAATTTTGTGATGTCACAAATATACAATATTTAGACCATTACACAGTTTTAAATGTTAACATTGTAAATGTGTACCAGTTTATTTCCAGTTGCAGTGTATGTGAATGACATCAGCTGACAGGAAGTAAACATGGACCCAAGCTGTTGCCTAGCAACGTAATTCCGTTGAAATGAGCAAAAACAAAGCATTTTGTTGTTTTTTTGAACATTTTGAACATTTAAGCATGTAAACATGTTATAGTAGAAACACAAAATACAAAATACAAAATACAAGAATGAACCTGAAAATGAGCATGATATGGGCCCTTTAAGTAAAGGATCTGAATACTTCTTCCAGCCTTGCTTCTGGAGCCACAAAAGGCTTTACAACTTTTTTTTCACATATCCAGTAGTACTCCCCAACAGCTGTAAACAGTTTGATGTGAAAAATTCCCCTTTGAGTGCAGAACTTGAGTAAATGTACATAATGCATTCCACCACTGTCACTCGGGATTCCTTTTTATTGCGATGTTGTAAAGCTATGACTCAGCTGCTGCTGTGACAATTTGCCATGCCATTTGAAGAGTTGAAACATAAAACCCCAAATGTGTCACACTCTGAAAGTTATTCCCTCATTTCCAGCCATCGGCAACTATGCGTTCAATCATGAACAACAAATGGACCGAGGTGACCAGCAGAGAAGGTCCCAGATGAAGTAAAACCAAAACAAACAGAGTGTCCGACCGTCTTGTCAGCAGGCTTCAGTCAAACAGCTCTGAGTGCGACGCTGCAGCGAGTGTATATTTGGTTTCCTTTGAGCTGCTGTAACAGTCGGGGCTGATTCATTACTGCAGGCATTAAGGCCACCCTTGCAGCAAACAGCCAGTCGTTGTGTGGCAGCCGATTGCCTGGAACCTGGTCCAGATGCTTGTTAACAGAGGACGAGTAATGGACCACATCTCTCTGCTAGCTAGTCCTGCAGGACAGGGAGGCTGGAAAATAGTGGGTCAAACAGAAGTTCCCCCACCCCTGTCACACATACAGTAGCTCTACTGTGCAATCGTCCTTGAGTGCTTATTAGAAAAGACTTGATTTCCACTGTTTTCTGCCATCTGCCAGATATCGATGATCTAATTTACAACAGGATCTCCGCCACGTGTAATTAGTCATCGGAAAGAATCAATGGGAAGGTTATTTTACGAGCCAAAAACCGACACAGCTAAGATGATGAGTAAGTTCACTTCTGTAGTTATATTAGCTGACGAAGGAGTCACTAAGTGTAGGTTCATGCCCAAAGTTTCCTGGTATAGTCTGGTTTACAGTTTTATGACTCTTCCCGTAAATCGCTGGAGTTCCCCCCCCCCCACCAGAGTCATGTAGCAGAGCAGTCATGGGAACTGTGGTTGGATGTTAATTAGAGAGGTTGCGATGTGTCTGTGTGTCAACAAGTCGAACAGGATTAATGATTCTTGTGTAGCAGAAGTGGTTTGGTATGTTTGGAACAGGATAATTGCAATCTAGTACCTGTTGGCTTTGAGAGCTTAAACCAATTTCAAGAGTTTTGAGGGCCAACTGTGGGATTTCAGATACAAACAAAACATTAGATTCACAACAATCAAACAATACATCTGATAAATAATCTCTAACTGGTGCTTTTTTTTCGCATCAAATCAGGACACATGTAAACATTCACTCTGCCATAAATCTAACAGAGTGAAATCCAGCAGCAAATATAGCAAAAAAGGGGATTTTATTTTAGCAGTGTCTATTCACAAACCACATTGGTGCTAATCCAGAAAGAAGAGTCGGACAGTAAAACTAAGAAAAGTGTCCCACAAAGCCTCAACTGAGCCAGCAAACTTTATAAAATAGCAGGCACATCTCATGTGGTGTCTTTTAAAGACTCACTTGCTGAGGTTAGCTAAACACAGCTGTGGCATTTTAGGACAAGCAAATGTGTACTTGTCTCAACAATAAGCACTTTGGTTCTTGAATTACAAACTTTTTTTGGTGCTTTTTGGTTCAAGTGAAACATGGGAAAAAGATCCTTATTGAAGTGAGAGATGTGAACACGCAGAGTAAACAAAATCCAGTTTCCTGATTCTAGCCTTCCTAAATAATCCTCGATGGTGTTACAGAGGCCTCAGAGTGGACACACAGTTACAGACTCATGTGTTAACACTGAGTCCTGTACATCAATACTGGCGAATATTACTATGTATTTATATTATAACTGTCAAAGTTAACGCAATAATATTGATTGTCAGTCTGATGACAGGACAGCCGGTCACTCCTGCTACCTCCTGGTTTTGAAGCTCCACTAATCAATATATTAACAATGACAATAACAATGGATAAAATTTACTATAATAGGTGATGATACATCAGTGTGTTTACAGCTTGTTCCGCTGCCCCTAAGTGGCCAAAAAAACAACAACAACAATCTAATGCAGCTTTAATGCTAGGTACCTTTGGAGTTGGCACAAGTAAAAAACATTTTTCAATTTTTTTTCTGAAGAATTTTTCAAGGAGTTCAGGAACATTTAGCATGCAAAACAGTTGAGTTTTATGTATTTTGTATTTCAAATCTAGCGAGGGGGATTGCGAAATTAGCTGAGGCTATATAAATGCTGTATGCCAGGTGGTTGGTGGTATACACTCTGGGGCGAATTCACAAAAGGATTGCGCGGCTTTTGCAGCTGCTAAACCTGCACAAATAAGGCAAATAGGAACTGTGTAATTCTCAAAGCACCCGCAAAAAAAGGTGAAATGCAACCCTAACTGCTCTGCAAGGCAAATAGTGTCTCGGTGCTCCCATGCTATTTGCACGTATTTAAATTAGATGATATGCAGACATTTGACACAAAATTGTCCCCTTTCTGTGCCTCACAAGGATCAGCACTGATAGCCACACACAGTTACAGTGAAATTATTAGCGTTTTCAGAGAGTTGGTGGTAAGTGAAGCACATTTTTAAGGGGTGTCACGCCCAGACTTTCCAGTGATCATGGAATATTAAATGCCAAATACAGTTTCTCTCTGTCACATTTAAACCCCTTGCCTGACGTTTTGAGGAATGCCTCTGCACCTCGTCGGTCAGGACCTGCAGCTCGCGGTCTGAAAATGTACTATTTTCTTTCTGCCTACTGTGTTCTTGACACAAAGGCAACATTTATACATTGATCCATGGATAGCTGCAATCAGATCCAAACAAAGGGCAAAAGCACTCAGCTAGAAACCTTTATGGGCGTTTTTGTGCTGTAAAATCATTAGCGCAATATCTTTTGTGAATCGGACCTTTAGACGTGGCAGATAGAGGTTGAAAGTGATGTGCAATTCATGGTGCCATCACCGGCCGCAATCTATTCTTTGTGAATTCGCCCCTCGGCCTTTACTATATGTACAGTATGTAATCAGATATGTCTTTGTATTCATGCATGAGTGCATGTACAGTTTGTTCGGTCATTTCTTATGAGCAGGGAGTTGCTATCATATCACTACCAATAACAGGATCACTGAGACATATGGAATGAGCATCATGTGTTTCCAGATACTGATTTACAATCCTGACAACGCTTTTTATGATATTTCTATATAAATCATATCAGATTTTATGTGTTTGAGAAGGAAAAAAAAGTGTTGTAAAGCTTAGTTCCTGGATTTAAAAAAATACATGGCGACAAATTTTGTGGGTACAAATACCCACAGGTGCTGTATATTTCAGGTTAGGACAATATGTTTGCAAGAGAACAAACTCTCATAAATGTGGCTGGCTGACCATTAAAGAAAACATGTAAATTACGTAACTAGTTTCACAACTGTCGCTTGTGTTTTTATAAACGACATGAGAGACTGGTATCCCAGTAACAGAGAAAGTTGGCCGGAGAGTGAGAGTTTACACTTCTCTAAATAAATTGAGCCTCGGGGCGTCCATTTTCAAACTAGGTTAATCCTGTGAAACCAATTTTGTGGGCTATGAGTGTGCTAATAAATCATAATTTACTCTACTTTCTGGTCATTAACCTTTATTTATCCAGAGGAAATTGAGTGAGCACAGCCGCCTGCTTTACATTCTTACACTTACACACATTCACACCTTGGAAACTTACAGAAAGGCTACAGTTTTCTACCTGTAAACACTCTGCAGGTTGAGATTAAAAGCTAGAGTAGTTTGAGAGACAGAAGAGTGTTACTTATTCATTTTCCAAAGCCAAAATTTTTCAAACCTTTCAGAAAAATAAAAAAGTAACCTTGTAGATACATACAAGTTTTAAGCAATCGCTGCTTCCCCTGTAACCTCCAAACTCTTTAGAAAAGCTCTCAATATCCTCAAACATCAGGCAGCAGCACTTCACTTGCATGAATGTATCAATACATTTATATATTATACTAATTCCCTGAGAATAACTCATTTTAATTTTCATTCTACAAAATCCAGAAATAAACTTTCATTCTGGCAAATATAATCTGCCAATTTAATTTTATTACAGCTATACTATGTTTAATCTGACCCACCAGATGGTTCGTTACACAGAACCATCTGAGAAGCCGTAATTGGAAACTGTTTGGAAAAGGGCAGGGACTTTCAAAAGATACTTGGCAGGTGATTGGATGAACCATCTGTCAATCAAACTCTTGCTGAAGCCAGTCGGGAGAAGAGCAAAAAACATATTTTCCATCAAGAAAAGCCTTCAGTGCCGTTCTTTGCTCTTCTTTCAATGAAGAAATCCCCTCCAGTTCTGATATAACTGATGCTATTGCAGCATCTACACTAACCTCTGTAGGAGCAGCCATTGTTGTTTAGAATGAACAGTCGCCTCTCTGTGTCGCCTCACGCACACCTAAGCTACAACCGTAGCTAGAGTAGCTTCTCACAGGATGCCGATTGGTCCGTGATCTGGCTTGCCGGACACAAACACATTACTTGAAGCCTGACAAGATGGATTTTTGTGATATGTGATTCCACAATTCTCGCGTGATCTTGTGACATCGCATGGATGCAAGGTAAGGACATGTTGGCCATTAAGTAACAAGAAATGCCAAAAATAGTAAGAAAAACGTTGTTGCCTGGACTTAGTTTTTTGCCTTTTGCCTTTTTTTGATAGTGATAGACATGAAAGGGGGAGAGAGAGAGGGGATGACATGCAGCAAAGAGCCACGGTTCGCTTTCAAACCCCGGCCGCTGCGGTAAGGACTAAGCCTTAGTTTTGGCACCAGCTCTACCAGGTGAGCTACCGGGGTGCCCGCGATCTCTTTTTTAACTCTGGGAATTGGCCTCAAATGTCTGTGGTGATGTTTTTCCAAGGCTCAAGCCTCACTTCCTTATCTTACTTGTATTTTTTCATGACATCTAGCGTCTTGCTTTCACATAGGCTGCACTTATTGTTGCTCTGAACAAAACAAAAAATGTATTGTAATGCCAAAATACGATCATCTACACCCATCACTCATACTGACAGTGACGTTATTGTACCTGTAGCTGTGTCCCAGTCAGTATTCATCACTTAATTAATTTTAGGCTCTAAAAAGCGATGATTTCCTCCATCTCCTCATGAGACAGTAACCCACATCAAATGGCTTTAATAGTTTTTACTCATCCACCACTACAGGGGCAGCTATTTTATAGCAACTGGTAGGAAATCACTGCACATTTTAGTTCAACTTATCTCCTGACTCAAAAGGAAAAGTTTCACGGTCAAGGAAGTAATGCAGAAACAAAGATAGATGTCATCTCTTCAGATCAAACACATTGCTGAGTTGGGAGCACAATCCTACCCGCTGTGGGATGAACAGCTGGATTTTCTGTTCAAACTAGAGGATCAATTTAAGTCCAACTATTATAGGATATGCAGAGGAGTTTGTCCTTTCAAAAACTGGCTGTACTTTCTATGTAATATGTATAACATCTGAGCAAAATTTTCTGTTTTTGTTGTGTCTTTGACCACTATAAAAATGTCACAGCAATACGAGCTGTCAAACAGCTTCAGCTGAGAAACCTAAACAAGAAGATCATGAGGTGGAGCCTCCTGAAACATTTATTTATACTGAGGCCCAACCTGAAGCCTCTGACCGGACACTCAAAGCTGCAGAGCTGCACAAAGACGCAGACTGTTGATTAGAGGTGAACGACACCTTTTCCCCCTCAAAAAAGCCTGTAATAATTCATGTGAATTATGCTGAGAACTGAATTTAGTCTTTCAAGCTGTTGTCAATAGTATACCAAGAAATGACACATTAATATGATGTGTGTATCAATCAAACTACTGTAATAATATCTAGGGCTGTCAATGTTAACAAATTAATTTTAACGCCATTCATTTCTTTAACTCATTAACGCAACTTGCGATTTTTAGGTTGTAGCACAATCAGTTTTAAAGCATGAGTGAAAATACTGGCATCATATGAAATTAAAAACCTAAGGAATCCATTGGTACCAACCATGTCATACTAGCTTGTCGAGAAAATAACTAAATAACATAATATAATAACGCTAAATATCACTCCAAACTAACGCTAAATTTTGGCGAGGAAAAAGTGTCATTGCCATTTTCAAAGGGGTCCCTTGACCTCTGACCTCAAGATATGTGAATGAAAATGGGTTCTATGGGTACCCACGAGTCTCCCCTTTACAGACATGCCCACTTTATGATAATCACATGCAGTTTGGGGCAAGTCATAGTCAAGTCAGCACACTGACACACTGACAGCTGTTGTTGCCTGTTGGGCTTCAGTTTGCCATGTTATGATTTAAGCATATTTCTTTATGCTAAATGCAGTACCTGTGAGGGTTTCTGGACAATATTTGTCATTGTCTTGTGTTGTTTATTGATTTCCAATAATAAATATATACATACATTAGCATAAAGCAAGCATATTTATCCACTCCCATGCTGATAAGAGTATTAAATACTTGACAAATCTCCCTTTAAGTACATTTTGAACAGATAAAAAATGTGCGATTAATCACAATTGAATATTTTAATCGATTGACAGCCCTAATAATAACATGTATAATAAAACACTCAGTGTCTAAGGTGCACAAGAGGCTAAACAGGATGTCAAAAATTCTACATTTTTATCTTAAGTTGATTGTACAGACATATGTCCACTCATAGGAAGATTTTAATACCTCAACGCACGTCTTTAAAAGAATGTATCTGAAACTTAAAACGCAGATAGCACCTAAAATTGGAGGACATGATATGGGTGTCAACTGTCCATGACCACGGACGTTCCCAAACATTAACCACAGCGTTGTCACATCATAAATAAGATTTTGTTTTCAACAGTGATCTGTAATAGTTTTGGAAGGCACAGACAAATTAATTTATCCCGCCGATAGAGGCGTCACATCAAAAAACGCTTCTATGTGTCGCTCTGAATGGCAGTTACAAACGATTGTCATTTTATTCGAAGGACTTGCTGTCATGTAACTGAGGCGCCACTCACACATTTCAGCTGTGCTCCGTACAAATCTGACCGCAACTGGAAACATTTAGCATGAACACTTTCACAAAAAAGGTCTACTGCGAACAAGAAGGCTTTGAGTGTAAACAGGAAGTCAAACACCTTGGGACAGCAAGGTCATGCCAATGTCCAGGTGTACCAGGAGTCTAAAGACATTAACATCGACACATGGCTGCAGGTTGCCTTTTCTGAACACGACGGCTCGGTGTGCCAGTCTGATTCCTTCAGCCAAGTCTACAGAAAAAAGGTGCTGATGACAAATTTTCCAGAAATTACAAGAAATCCCTGCACCATCCAAGTGAGTGATCAGAAGCTGCGGCCATACCGTGACAAAATTTAATGCAGATGCCAATGCCGCTAAGTCATGTCTAAATGTTGAGGCTTTGCTCAGGTGACAAAACCACTGAGGACTGTGGAAACACAGCTTGCAAATGAAGTGAGGAATGTAAAACCACCACAAGACCCCAACAGAGGAGGTGATTACTCTTCCATCCCTGGTTACATATCGATACTCCAGCTGGATGAGCCAGACATGATGCCGGAGGGAAAGGCAAAAGGTATTTTAATTCCCTCTGAACAATAAGCCACAAATCAAAATCCAACGGAGGGACATTGCGAAAACAAAACTCGACGTTTACCAGGAGAACAAGGAGACAAGTTGATATTGAGAAAATACAACAATTATTCAAACCTAAATAGAAGAGTGTGTCACAAGTGTCACATCCACAAATCTTGGCCCTCTGGAAACAATAATTATCCTGGATTATCTTAGAGTTCACCAAAGGTTTCTCCAACCTACATGATAGTACATAAGCCACTTTTTAAAAAATAAAGTATTGGTATATCGGTATCTTTGATTTTGGGTCTTGCATTTTTAGGTATATTTTGTGGTATCACCCACCCCAATGCATTAATAATGTCCTGGGAGCATGCACACTTCCTATAAGTGTTTTAACCTATTTGACATCAAGTCATGTACGTGATCAATGACTACGTTTACATGCACAAAATATAATTTTTTTTTATTTTGCCCTTATTTTGAAAAAACAGTATTCCTACTAAGCTGTTTACATGGCTAATGAAAATTAATATTCCACTAATATTCCCGTTTACATGCAGCCGTGCATACTCCGATTAACGTAACCGGTGGCGGACACAGCCTCCCTCTTTTATTCCTTCAACCACCTTCTTGAAAAGGTCGGCGTTGCGCTATTTGCATACCTGTTGCATACCTGTCAAAAACCTGTTGATATCCACGTCTTTCATAATGTTTAGAAGTAGTGTAGTGTGTTTCTCCTTCTGACCAGAAATGTGGGCTTTTCTTTTAGGCATGCATGCATATCTGCAAACTGTTGGCTAGTTGGTTTGTGTACAACGCACAGAGCTGGCCGCAAAGAGGCAAGAGGCCGTGTGTCACAAACCGAAACAGCTCGTTTGCACGAAAAGGCGTATAAATGCCACGATAATGCGCAAGGCGTTTAGCGTGCAATAAGTACACCTTTCTTGATTTCCGTGTCTCTTGTACGCCATGTATCCTCCTGTAGTGACTGCGATGTAAACTATATTTATGCATCTGCGTATAAATGCAACGGTGATATAATGATGTAGTATAAAAAGGGAGAAAGACCACTTATTTAGGTGGATGGGACAACAAACACCTGACTTTTAACCTGGAGACCAGCGTTCGAGACCGTTGTTGACCAGCGTTTTGTTTTGTAAGTTACGTTAGTGACATTCGGATGTTTGCGTGGCGTACGAATGACACGCGTAAATGCTAAAATGCGTACTCATGACACGTGGAAAGTCTGTGTATGTTGTGGTATTTATACGCCTTCCTGTGAGACCAGGTTGGCCGAAAAAAAAAACATTGACATGCATATTCCGAATGCGTTGTATACATGTCCAAAGAATGCTCTTAAATCCTGAATAATATCAGCATATCCCCCATGTCTTAATCAGAAAATGCTCCATTCGGAATAAGGCCTAATTCAGAATATCCAAACAGAATACGATGTCTACATGACCCATATCAAATCTGGAATATAGTCATATACGTAATAATAGTGGAATATTACTAATAAGTGTGCATGTAAACGTAGTCAGTGTGGCCACACTGTGCCGAAGACTTTGTAAAACTCTCATAGTGTCTGCCCTGGTGAAAATCTCCTCAGTTATTTTGATAAATGTCATCATTGGTATCATTGATGTGTGAACACTCCCAGTTCCATAATACTGCAGGCTACTTTGTTTTGTTTGATTTTAGCCAGAAAAAATTCTTTGGCACTTTCCAGATTTTGAGAGGCAGTTTGGGTCAAAGTAAACTCAGTGGGAGCAGGTGAATAACACAGTCTCATGTTGCACAAAATAAGAATGTGTTATTGGATCACAATTCATGCATGTCATCTTAGCAAGAGGCTTGAATTGCTGTTAACTTTAAACACAGTGACTCTCCCGGGGCTCTTCTTCTATGGTGCTTTTAGAAAATACGAAATCTCTCTGAGCTAACGGCAGAGATTTTTCTCTTTGTTTATTTTTACTGGATGTTCTTTCTTCAATTTTTCACATATCTGTGTTTTCACTGTTTAAGTGTGGCGTGCATGTAAAACACAAACAAACGGAGAGAGAGACGGTACATTTACTCAGACACTGTACTTGAGTACAATTTTGAGGTACTTTACTTGAGTATTTCCATTTTTATGCTACTTTATACTTCTATTACACTACTGTGCATTTCAGAGGGAAATATTGTGCATTTCATTTATTTGACAGCTATAGTTACTAGATATGTTCCTAATTAACACCTAACATGGGCTGACAATCGATTAAAATATTTAATTGCAATTAATCACACATTTTTTATCTGTTCAAAAATGTACCTTAAAGGGAGATTTGTCAAGTATTTAATACTCTTATCAACATAGGAGTGGGCAAATATGCTTGATTTATGCTAATGTATGTATATATTTGTTATTGGAAATCAATTAACAACTCAAAACAATGAAAATATTTGTCCAGAACCCCTCACAGGTACTGCATTTAGCATAAAAAATATGCTCAAATCATAACATGGCAAACTGCAGCCCAAAGGCAACAACAGCTGTCAGTGTGTCAGTGTGCTGACTTGACTATGACTTGCCCCCAAACTGCATGTGATTATCATAAAGTGGGCATGTCTGTAAAGGGGAGACTCGTGGGTACCCATAGAACCCATTTTCATTCACATATCTGGAGGTCAGAGGTCAAGGGACCCATTTGAAAATAGCCATGTCAGTTTTTTCTTGCCAAAATGTGGCGTAAGTTTGGAGCGTTATTTAGCCTCCTTCTCAACAAGCTAGTACAATGGATTCCTTAAGTTTTCTAGTTTCATATGATGCCAGCCTGAAAGCCTGCTACAACCTAAAAATCACAAGTTTTTGTGCATTAAAGAAATTAGTGGCGTTAAAATTTGCGTTAACACCTTATTATCACATTAACTTTGACAGCCCTAATAAAAACATATGACGATCTTATAAAATATGATGCATTGCTATAAATGACTGGCTTCACCCTGACCAACAACAACAGTTAAATACTGCGTTCACATTAATGCATCAGAAATAATAATCCAATAATAGGCTATTTTTTTTACAACAATATAAATTTTTTATACAAAATGTATAGTTATAGGAGACATTTTCTGTGTAATGAGTGCTTTTATTTTAAAATGTTTACTTTTACTTTTAATACTTTAAGTACTACGGAGTCACGATGGACATTTTGCGTTCCCTCGCTATACATTTTGCTGATCAAGGAACAGTTCGTGTGTTGGTCCAGTCCAGTTAATACAGTGCCAGCTCATAGGAAATGCTCCGCAGATACTAATGAAAGGAGAGATGTTTATTATTATATATAATAATTATACATTTATCGCTCATTACTGCTCTCAAAAGGCCGAGCTCCATCAATATAGGCTAAGTCCACTGGCTGTGAGCACATCTGCAGCTGCTCTGCCTGGCTGTGCTGGTTGAAGCTGTGTGGATGTAGTTATTGCACGGACTGTGGCTGCAGTTGTGGTCGTATCTATGGTGGTATGGATATGGCTACAGTAGCTGTATTGTGACTACTCTTTACTGCCAACATCAGCCAAGAAAGCCACGCAGGATTTGAACATGTGGCGTTTTTATCAGATATGACAGATGTGGCACACATACACCGCAGGAGCTCAGGAATACAGCAGCTTCAGTACAGCCGGCACAACCATGTCAGTTCACTGCAGGCACACAAACCATGCATGTAGTTAGTGTTACGCCCATCATAAAATATTGTGTCACAGTCATAAATCATAACGACCAAAGCACGACTACAGCCACAATCACATCGACAGCCAAAGCTATTTCATCCCATGGCTGTAGTTATAATCACAGCTACAGTTTGTCAGAATCAGCCTCTGCAGCAGCCAGTTACTGTATGTACATAATAGGCAACAACCTAATACTATATCATGCCGGTAAGTGGATTTTGTTACCGTTTCCGGCTGTAGTTTCATATTCACCATGTCGACATGAGCGTGGTATCAATCCTATCATCTACTTCTCTTCAAGAAAGCGAATAAATGTTTCCAAAATGTCAAATTTTTCTTTTAAGTAAGACATACCACACACCACCGGTACGTAGTAAATATAACCATGAGAGTCAAAGTGCAGGAAATAACTTATGAGTGCTGGAAATGTGAATAGGTTTCAGCTATTTTCTTAGGTTAGTGTTAACATAAGCTCTCTCATCGTTCTGCCTCAGCATCAGCAAAAGTGCCGTCTTCGACTAAAATCACATTTCCTTTACAAACAAGTGAGTTTTAGTTTCATTATTTCTAAACTCGAGCCAAAAGGCGGGTGTGGATCGCTCCCTCTCCTTCCATCAGCGCTCACCTATCCCTCCGTGCTCTCCTCCTGGCAGACCTAAACATTTACAAGCAGGTGTGGATCTGTGAGAAACTCTGACTGAGCGCAGATGGCAGGAAATTCCAGTGAAATGACAGTGGCTCGGTCCAAACCACAAGACAGTGTGAGCAGAGCCCTTGAACCAGATACAGCGGGACCAGCAGCGGCAGGAGAGCCTATGGACTCCACTTGGACTCCCCGGCCTGCCAGCGTCTTGAAATAGGAGCAGCTTCACAAGACGTCTGTTAAAACTCTTCTGCGATGGACTGAGTGGGTACTGACTGACTCTGAGTCTTTCAAAACAAATGTTTGGGTGGTATTTGGTCTGTGAGACCTTGTGAAAATAGATTATGTTTTGCATCTAGCGGTTTTTCTACGTTTTGTGAAACATCAGTATTTCTGCCAATAGATCAGGCAAGGACTATATCAGGCAATACTTTCCAGCGCTTCATGCAGCACTCCTCCATATGATGTCATGGGAGAATTCATTTTACACAACTAGCAGACAGGAGTGCTGTATCGAGGGGAATAGTAATAGCTATAAGCTATTATCTTTCCAGATATTCCTGTGGTGTGAGGTATGTTAACAGTGTTTTTACATCCCCCGATCTACTCGGAAGTCCATCCTGGCCATTTTAAATCGCAAATATTATTAAACATGTTCAATATTCATGATTGGATATCCTGTTGTGTGTGTGTGGGGAACCTCGAGGACAGCCGATGACGCAGTCACAGGACAGGATGATAGCCAATTGAGAACCAAGCTAACTGAGGAAGAAAGGACAACAACCGTGGTCATGGCGGCCGCACCTAATGCATGAGCTAATGCTAAATGCAAAGCATAAAGAAGTAGTAAGATGGCCCTCAGAAATGGAGGACCAACTTGTTGATTTGTGGCAACAACACAAGTGTTTATTTAACATGTCTCCGTGACTTCATCCATTCATTTTCTTTTTTTTAATTTTCAGTATAAAGTAGTGCAAAAACTGACAGCGCTAATTCTTCCTGCCCGTCGTCCGCCATGTTTGTTCACAAGAGATTTTGCGAGATTTCCTTTTGAAAGTTACATTACTAGCGTGATAAGGAAACTATTGCTGTTGGATGAATAAATAGTTTGACAGAATATTTCATGTATCTAAAAATAATATTAGAACCTCTCAGGGCCCTCCCTCCTCTGAAAGGTGAGACTTCAGGTGACCTTTAAAGCAATTATGTCACTAAAAAAAAGTAGTAGAAAATTAAGCAAAAATCAAGCTATCAAAAGATACATGAAAAAAGAGGAGTGAGACTGAAAATAATCAGAGGAAAAGCAGCCGTTGCATCTATTATCACTGTTAGCTTGCTGATAAATGACGCAGCATTGCCTTCACTTTGGAACAGCCACAGAGAGTGAATCAGCTGCAGATCTATTATCACCATCTGTTCACGTTACGGAGGATGTCAGACAAGGTGAGCTCATTAAGTGGCTACTAAAAGTCATTGCGAGCCGTTTACACTGAAAGGAGATTTCCGAAACTATTCGACCACCCGATGAGCCGTTCTGAAGAAGCTTACTGGCAGCGTCTTATGGTCGAGGTATAATGGAGACCTAAAAGACTGTGACTGAAAACATAAGTACAGTATGTTGAGAAGAAAACTTTCTTACATTGCGTTACAAACACTACTGATTAACCTAATAAATCCTACAAATGCATGTGTTTCCTTGCCGATTTAGTTATTTGTACAGGCGAAACAATGGATGTATTAAAAGTGAAACGGGGCCCACTGAGGCTGAATATATATATATATATGTATGAGAGCCTGATTTTTGTGCCAGACCACTGCTAGCAGATAACAATAGCCTTCTAAAAAAGGAGAGTGAAAGTTGTGGAGTCATATTGCAAATACATTTGGGATTAGAAGGGAGGGAATGTAAGAGAGGGGCAGTAAGTAGGAAAAAAAGGCAATCAAATTACTAAAAACTGAATTAATACTGTAAACAAACACTTGTTCCCGGTTAGGATTGTAAACTTCACAACATATATTCCTGCCAAAACAACAATTTTCTCCCTGAACATCACAGAAAACTCCTATTTTAGTTAAACATTTCTCCATGTTTCCAGCAGGGCCTATGAATCCTTTCAAACATTCCTCTTTGATTTTTTTGTACTAAACCTTTGAAATGTAAATTCATATTTCCTCTGGGAGCAGATGAAACGAGGAAAGCTATGTGTGCATCTGCTTCGCAGATTCTGCGAGGCGTCATTAATCTTGACAGATCTCTTTAATTTAACTGCTCTATTTGTTATGCTTGTATGTTAGTTTTAGGTGGCTCCCTGTAATAATATTTAAACTTTATTGCAACAAATCCCTCTATGGTCCTCTTTTTAGAGTACACGGCCCAACACTAACTCATGCAAAAACAGTATATTACGCTGCTACTGGCTGTGACTTCATGCTCTGTAAGACATATAATTTGACATAATAATGTTCTCATTTTCTAAGACTATTCCTCTTTGTTGCTGAGTTTATTTACCAATATGTATGCTGTAATATAATTTGCTGCTGCACTGATTTAATCAAACTCTCTGCTCTGTGCTTCTGCAACCCTGACCTCCCACTGAAGACCTCATGGGATATAAACTCATTAGCTTTATTGTGTTATCCTTTATAAAAGCTGTGTGTCTTCATCTCCAAACTGGAAATTTTTCGAGAACAAAAAACAACACAGCTTCATAAAGAAGGATGAAGAGGTTGTCAAACTGTCTCAGCCTACAGAGGTGCATCTCTTTCTTAAAGCTGTTTGTTGTATTCAAATGTAAATGACAAGGTGCATTGTTGTGGTTGTGTGGCCCATAACTTAACTATTTTGGTTCACTCTCACTACTTTCATCAACCCAATTTTCAGCAGCTGTTCTCAGCAAAAAACAAAAAAAAGCTCCGATAAACCCACTGTACACTACCTGTTCAGCACCAGACAGACACAGGTAGAGACTAGCTGGTGAACAGAGGAGCACTTAGCAGCTAAAGAGACAGATACTGTATTTCCCTCAGGAGTTGGTGAACCAAAAGGAGAGCTAAAAGGAGAGTGAGTATCGGACATTACACAGCTCTTTGAATCACAAAGTGAGAGTCAGTAAAGTTATATTTGAATGAATTAACTATGACCTAAAGTTACCCGACCAAAACATGGTGAGACAACAACTACTTTGCACAGATGCAAAACAAGAAAATTGCGCAATTGTACAATTTGGCACATTGTGTGCTACATTTCACATTTCCCACACTGATAATCCGACTGAGCACATCCACGTCCACCTCAACGTGCTGTTAAACTGCTCCATTGCCCGTTTACGCTGTTTGGGTAGCTATGTTGGTCCAATTTGACCGCGTCATGATTGGTAATCCTCTCAGAAAGATGCTTGAGATCCTGTAAGCCTGTTCTTGACCAGGTAACGTCATAACGTTACCGTCCCCTCCGAATAATAAATACACACGGGAAGCAAAAAAAACGTTTTCTCTGACAAGCTAGCAGTTAGCCATGTTGTCCTGGAGACCACTCCACCTTAAATCTGATCATTTTCACCAGAGGTTTGGTTCATAATAATACCCCGCAGCTGGTGGGCACAGAGGTGTTTAACCTCTAGTTTTTGTTCAAAAGGCAGACTTTGAAACTTGTGCTGTAGTCGATAATTCATGTCGCTCATAACGACCGCAGCTATTTTCTTATGCTAACGTCTGCGGCTGCTAACTACGAGCTAATGACGTCAACAGGACACCTACTTGGGAAACAGCCAATCAAATTGCAGCGCGGCAACAGGCAATCAGCTTTGAGCATGCGCATTGTTTTTTTTCCCAGCATTCACTGCACTTGACGTTGTGTGGCCATTAGCATATTAGCTCTCACTCCAGCCAAGCATTTTAAAAGACCATTTAAAACTATTATATCAGCCACTGAAATTGTAGAATAGATTTATGATAAATAAGAGCAGTAGCCAAGGATTTTTTATGTTATGCATTAATCCAGAATTATGTTAATTTCTAAATAGCTCAGCAAAGAATGTCTATTGCTAAGAGGTGAAAGTCAATTATACGTTCCACTGCAACGCCAGAGGTAGTATCAGAGGTTGTGTCCTGTGCTTTTGCCCTGTGTGTTAGTAAATAGCCCCACAACTACATTAAATTGTGTTTATGTCATGCTACTAGCACTACTAGCTACTGGCCGGTAGCCGGTTGTTTGGGAACAGAGACGTTAATACATCCACCACGGTACAGGCTTACAGCATACAGCCCATTATAATATCATAAAAGTGATGAATTACAGACAATATATCCATTATTACAGCCGCATACAGCTTGCAGGAAGCTGGCAGAGTCAAATATGTCATATAAGCGTGCAGGGCGGTGCAGTCCCGTGGATCTGATGCACGTTCATTATGCCGAGGAAAATAACTCTGGATTCAGCTGTTGGTGAATTTACTTTTAGGACATCATGATTTAAATGAGGGCTATTTAAAGGGACTGTTTGTAACTTCTTGCACGTATAAATCACCCCCGGTCGGTGTCCCATGTGTGCTCGCAGATGCGCGCTCGCAGATGGCTACGCTGTTCAGACAAGACTCCAACACAACTACACGGAAGCACCAAAACCACAGAGTTATATCTAGTGAAGCCCGTCTGTTAAACAGTGTTGGCCGCGGTCGGAGTACGCAGGGGAGACCGTAGCTTTGGTCTCCAGGGCCGGAGTCTCTGCTGTACTCTGCTCCTCTGCTCCTCTGCCTGCCTGCCTACACTCAGCTCGCTCCACCTCACGTGCATGCGCGCACACTACACACTGCAGAAGACTTCGTAGCTCTGAGAATATCTAGTAAATGTACAGTGGATGTTTGTGCAGAAATAACTGCTGCAGCTCCTCCAGACCAAAAGAGGTTTTCCGTGTCTTGTGAAGTGACGAGGCTCCGCAGCGAGAAACGTTATCGTCTCTGACCGGGTGCCGGTGTCTCCTTCCCACCGTGGTCGGGAGGCTGAGGCAGGAAAAGCCAACACTAGGATCAGCATTGATTCATGGAGAGACCTTCGTCTGGTCAGCTAACATTACTGCCAAGCAGGTAAAATATAGAGTGATATTGTGGTTTTAGCTGACGTGTGTCGCCTCACTGTTTTGAGCGATGCTCGTTCATGTCTATTTAGAGCGAGCAAGCGCGAGCCCGACGCTGACTTTCGTTGACTTAACAGCCACAGGTGTCGCTGTTAACAAGCATTTCTGATTCTTACAAATAGTCCCTTTAAGTGTTTGTACTGGGAAGTTGATTTACCTCGAAAAAAAGTTATCCTCTGATTTACAGACGTCTCTTTATACATTCATTGCAATGGACTTATTTGCGTTTTCATTCCAAAATGGCGGCAGCGCTACCGCAGCGCCATCTCGTGGCCATTGACAAAAAAGCACCAGAGTTTCGCCTCTTTGTTTCAATAGTCTTTGAGCTCAGTACTACTAAAATCACACTTCTTTCTGCTGCCAGCAGGTAGTTCTTTTCCCCACTTGCCCCAAATTTCCAGTAGCATCTCTATATAGGCTATATGTAGGCCTATATAGGGTATACAAACACATTAAAATATTCTATAGTCATTTTCTTTCTAAATTACATTTATGTCATGGCTGTTTTATGGGTTAATTTATGATTAAAGTGACACTATGTAATTTTTGCTGAACATAATGGGTACGTTTACATTTCATGCTAACAATTTGCTGCTAATACTTGAACTTTTAAATGCAGGGCTTTAACTTGTAATGCAATCATTTTACATTGTGGTATTGCTGCTTTAATTAAAGGATCTGAATACACCACTGTCCAACAAATCATCCAGCCAGGAAGAAGAAGGGTTTGCCTGCAACTAAATATGGAATCAAGTCTAAACCAAAGAGGCTGGATACACACACGCACATCTCTTTAATACATTTGTTTTCTATTCAAGTATTGTGAGAATAACCCCCAAGCAAGAATCTGGAGTTTATCATCATCATGTAGAGATAAACTACATCCATGTATTAACTGGAAACTTTATAATCCCACTAATTCACTGGACTGTGCTAAGAAGAAAAAGTTCTGGGACTTGAAATAATTTACCAAATTAAACACAACTTTAAAAGACATTGGCCTGCAGTTAATACACACCAGAAACAATGTTGAAACAGTTACCTCTGATACTCGCAGCGGGTCGTATTACCCAGCTGTGTCACCCTTGGGTGTTGCAAAAGAGCACGCACCTCTAAGCCAGGAATAATATTTCTGAACCAAACCGAAATGAGCTCTGCTTGTAGGGCAATCACTGTTAATGTCCGTGAAAGGTATGCAGGGACCGGGCAGCGGAGAAAAACAAGTGACGAACCATTTCATCAGCATGCTATGAACACAGGCACCGCTGTCATAAAACAGCAGTTCAAACTAGCATGAGATCGGATGTGACAAATACAGACTCCAGGCTTTTTCATAGTAACAAATATTTATGTAAGAGAGAGCAAATTTGTTTCTTGCCTAACACTAATAAGTCCCATATGATCGGAGACTCTCAGTGACTTTGAACCCGTAAATTAAATACATTAGGTCATCTTGGTAAACATGAGCATTAAAGGGGTATTAGTAAGTACGCTGTGACTTTAAATGACCTCTATTGGTCACCAGAGGGAATTGCAATTATGAGTTGTGTCCATCCAAATGTTGCTCAAATTTTAATCAAATTTACTAAAGGTCAACAAAAGCAGATTTGTCTCAACAGGTGTTTCCATCTGCTGGTTTTGTGCAAGAAGTAAGAAGAGGGTGTAACAAGATTACATAATCAAAAGAGGTCCAGTAACTCCAACTTTTCCCTATGAGCTTAATTTGTTTCTTCTACATGTGATGTTTTTAATTTACTGCCATTTGTGTTTTTTAGTTTGGCGGTTTGCTGATTAAAGGAATAATGAGACATTTTTGGGAATAGTTAACTTTCTTGCAACGAGTTAGATGAGAAGATCGACACCACTCTCATATCTGTGCACGAAGTGCTGAGCTAGAGCCACAAAGTGATTAGCTTAGCTTAGCATAAAGACTGGAAACAAAGGGAAACTGTTAGCAAGCGTGGCTATGTCCATAGTTTAAAAATATGCCTACCAAAACCATTAAAGCTTATTTATTAACATTTGTATCTTCTTTGTTAAACAGACTGTGGTGGAAGAAGTACTCAGATATAGTCTAAAAATACTCCATTACAAGTAAAAGTCCTGAATTCAAAATATTACTTAAGTAAAGTACAAAAGTATTATCAGCTAAATGTACTTAAAGTATCAAAAGTAAAAGTACTTATTATGCAGAATGGCTCCTTTCAAAATATGACATTATTCTGTTTTTATCACTAACAAATCCATGTAGGAGTATTTTCATACTTTGTATACTACTGTGTAGATTAGTAGTATAGTACTGCATCATATCATAACAGCATATTATGTGTTTTTTATGTAAAAAAAAAAAAAAAAAGTCAAATAAATGTAGTGGAGTAAAAAGTACAGTATTTCCTTCTGAAATGAGGTATAAAGTAACATAAAATAGAAATAGTCAAGCAAAGTACCTCAAAACTGTACTTAAGTACAGTACTTGAGTACTTAGTTACTTTCCATCACTGGAAATAGAATAAAAACTACAATTTGTAGGTTTACAGGGAGTTATGTATATGTGTACTTGTGTGCAGATTAAACAAACAAGATATGGGTTAATTAGAGAGCATTAGAGGTGCTTCAGACGGAGCCAGGCTAGCTGTTTCCCTCCGTTTTCCAGTCTTTACGCTAAGCTAAGCTAACAGTCTGCTGGCTGTAGCTTCATATTTACTGGACAGACTTGAGAGCGGTATTTCCATCAAGCTTTTGCATTTTTGTTGTTGATATGCCAACTTTTTCACCTCAGACAAGTATGAAAACACTTTTGTTCTAATAATTAGGTGAATTTCTTGTGTTACAGCAAAGATTTCTAAGGTGCAAATTCAAAATGTGCATAAAAGCAGGTGATGAAAAGCATGATCCAATTACAGGTCCAACACAGACACTGAGGGGAGAGGCAATAAATCAGGATTCTAAATACAGTACTGGTCGCTTGGCAAAAAGGTGCACTTACAGTTTTTGTTTGTTGTCTCAATTCATTTACTGATGAAGATTGTGGGGTTGAAAGCTCAAGAAAAAGCTTGTAAGTGGACCTTGAGTTAAGATTATTTTTTTCTACTTCCGAGGTCAGTAACATTCATGAAATATCATGCAACAGTTTTGACTCAAGGTCCACTTATACTTGCTTGTTTGGGAGCATTTGACCATATCACACAGTTTCCAAGGTCAAGAATGAACTGGACGAAAGTGTTGCATCAAAATTTGTGTACCTTAAAAAACTGTGCTTTCCCTGGCAATGTGTCCTCATCTTACCTTTTATTTTTATTTTTTTGCCATATATATAGATGTAGCGGCAAATGGATGACTAAATGAATGACAAGTAATCTCTCTTGTGGAATCAATGGATTTTGTTTTGGGGTTCATATACTTTACTCCATCTGATGAAATATGTTGAAACCGTTTACATTTTGAAAAGTTAGCATCCACTAAAATTGAAATGCTTTTGTTATTTTCTTCCCCTGGTGTGAAATCGAGCCGAACATACACTGCCAGGGCAAACAAATATTTTTGGGGGCGAAACAAATCTTGGCTCCATGCTACATCTGAACACTTGAACAAACAATCTGAGCATCTGGTGAAATAATCAGAGTATTGATCAACGATGACCAACCCCCCCAAAGGCACATTAAGGCAACTTACGGAACAGTACAAATCTTGTTTATTACCCCTTTAATTGCCACATATATAAGATTAAATGAGGTAAATGATGACATTAACTGTGACTCAGCACTCACTGCACACACCTCTGTGCAATGGGAGCGCTGGCAGAGGCCTGCGAGTATAAACCATGATTCCCCAGCACAAGCTCCATGTCAGTGATACCATGAGACTAATGATTAAAACAAGCCTCCTCATCTGTTTGGCTTCCAGAAAGCCAGATTTCCACCCCCTGCGCAGCACTTTTCATTCCAGCAACATTACATAAATCAGTGCACTGCAGAGGAGTGGAAAGGAAGAGTCCCATAAGTAATGAGAGGGAAAAAATACCACATTTGGGTAATAGTTCACTACAGTATAGAGCAGCGTATCTATTAATTGCCTTCCACAAATCCTTGTTGCACAATCAAAACAAGTTCTTGTGTAATCCACAAAGGTGTAATTAGACCAGATAATAACATTTCTTACCAAACAGCGTGGAACTATTTTCCTCTATTTAGGGAAGTCTCATCATTAATCATAAGCTCTTGACATGTTAGTGGTTGTAAATCTGTTGCAAATCCACCAAACAATGGTTTTATGTGCCAGCTGGAGTGACTTTGCATGTTTACAGACAGACAGCTGCCAACATTTATACCGATGTATACTTTTCTTATTTTTATCCATCATGCTCATTGTCAAAAGAGAAAGAGCAGATTTTGAGTTGATCTATCTGAACAGTAAAAACACTGAATCTGCATTCCTAACTGTTATATATCTAAAACATGAATCATCACTTTAAGTCTCCATGACAACACAGTTTCTACAACGTTATATACACATTTAAACACAGTGTTATAGAGCATATATAGGTGACATTGTGAAGGCTGTTCTTACCGTGTTGCGTCCAGTCATAGTTCACAGCTTGTTAGTAGGTCTTTGCCTCGCGCTGGCTGCACGCGGATTGTGCTTCCCACTGTCACAGCAGCGCGCTCTCTGCACCGCGAGCTCACGGGCTGCATCTGCTTTGCTGCGCGCGCGCATACGCACGCACCACAGGGAAACATTTTTTTAGAAGATGAGATGCAGCTAATTTCATTCACTTACTGAAAGTAATAATGACGTCATGGTTCCATAATTCCTACTTTGCTGTGATATTTTCTAATAATATTCCAATAAGATTTTTGATACCACTTTCCAACAAGTCACCTTTTATAAAGGGTTTAAGTTATAACCACATTCAACCATATAAGCTTTTATCCATTTTAATGATTTGTCAACCTTTTACAATAATACTTAATAATATCCTAATGCTGTATATATCAGTTATAAGAGGTGTAAGAAGTGCTCAGATCTTCAACTTAAGAAATACTCTGTTACAAGTAAAAGTACTGAATTCAAAAACTCACTTAAGCAAAAGTACACAACTGGTATCAAAATGTACATAAAGTAGGCTATACTCATTATGCAGAATAATATATATTTTATTATCAGATTATAATCATAATGCATTAATGTATACATTACTTTAATATTGCAGCTGGTAAATTCAATTACTTATACTGTATCTACTGTGTAAATCCCCCCCTGGGGATCAATCAATAAACAAATATCATATGTTATTGCACACTTGGCTAATGTATATAGTAGGTTTTCTATGTTTGTAATTTAGATATTTTTATGCTAGTTGTAGTAGTTTGGTATATTTATAGTGTATTCCAATATTCTTTATATTGTGTATATATATTTATCTCGTGTTGATATGTACATTTCATTTACTGTTCCGGTGCATTGCCTGGATAACCTGCTGATTACTTCCCAATTTGGGATCAATAAAGTACATCCATCCATCCATATAAAGTTTTATCTTAATCTATAATATTACATCATCATTTATTTGTTGATTATATTTTGTATTATTAATCTGATCCTGCAAGGTAACTAAAGTTATCAAATAAATGCAGTGAAGAAGAAGCATAAAGTAGCAGAAAATGGAAATACTCAAGTAAAGTACTAAAAGTACCTCAAAACTTAAGTACAGTAGCTACTTAAGTGTTGAGGTACTTGTACTTTACTTGAATACCGTACTTAAGTTTTGAGGTACTTACTTTATGTCCTGGGTTGCTGCAGGTTGTGGCTGGTGTTCATCCTCCGTTAGTTCCTCATGTACTCCTCCAATGGACCGTTTGACCTCTGACCTTCTACTGTTGGCTTATTTGCATTTTGCACTCTTGACCCTAAATTACATTTATAACCGAACATTTAATGGTTTATTACCTTTTACTAATAACTTACTAACTTCATAACTGCAAATTTGATGACTTATTAGAAAATGGACAAGTTAAAAAAAAAAGTATTGCTATAGTAGGATAATGAAATAATGACTGTGTGACTATGATAGGCAGCTCAAACCTCTCACTCTGATTATTTGTTTTTCTCCTATTATCATTATAATCTTCTTATATTATGGGTGATCTACAGTGATACTTGATACCTTTTCATGGCATCACAGTCATTTTCCTATTATCCTTGTGTTGAATTAAACAGAGGTCATAATGTGGAATGATGTGTATTTAAGGTTCAGTCAAAGGCAGTGCAAAACACAAACGTTTTTAACCTGGATTTAACGCTCTTCAAAGTTTATTAGAGCTGCAACGATTAATCGATTAGTTATCAACTATTAAATTATTTTCCATCTATTTTGATAATCGATTAATTGGTTTGAGAATTTTTTTAAGATAAGAAAAGTCTAAATTCTCTGATTCCAGCTTATTAAATGTGAATATTTTCTGGTTTCTTTACTCCTCTATGACAATAGAGTGGGAAACACTGATCGACATCAACACTGATCAAACAACTAACAACTGATCAAGAAAATAATCAACAGATTAATCAACAATGAAAATAAGCATTAGTTGCAGCCCTAAAGTTTATGAAAGTCTAATCCCTGGAAGTTTGTTGCTTCTCCATGTCTGGTTGGGAACAGTTAGCAGCCCTTCACCTGAAGACCTGAGAGGCCGAGAGGGTTCATATGGTAAAAGACAGTCAGAGATGTATTTTAGTCCAAAGCAGAAAGAGATTTATAGACAAGCAGCACGTTAAGCTCTATTCTCTGACACGCTGGAAGAGACCTGAGAACTGGTCTTTGTTCGGAGACCTGAGAAAAGGCCGTTACAGTAATCTAACCTGCTGGAAATGAAAGCATGGATTAGTTTCTCAAAGTCCTGCCTGAATACGAATCCTCTGATTCTTGATATGTCTCTAAGATGGGAGAATGCAGACTTTGTAATTGATTTGACGTGGCAGTTAAAGATTTCTGACTTGGTTTTTGATTTTCAGAGCGCTAACTTTCAGCCTTCCTTCTTTTGTGCCAAAGACAATTATTGTCTTAGTTTTGTCTACATTTAGCTGGAGAAAGTCCAGGCACTTTTAGTTCACCGTTTTTGTTAGGTTGTCTTGCAGAGAGAATCTATGGGACTGTAGTCGCTTGGTGACAGAGGAAGGCAAATTTGGGTGTCGTCTGGATGTTTTTGATAGCTGATATTAAACCTCAACTTTCTCCAAATGTATGCAAAGGGATTGTAAGTCGCTTTAGACAAACCCATCTGCCAAACCAATATATTGTAATTATTATTTCCAGTGGTATCCCTATAATTTTGTACACAGTGTGTTTGTGGTGCTTTATATTCTGTTTTTTGGCTTGCAGAATTTCCTATGGTATCTTTGTCAGCTAATGTACACTGTGGTAAAATATTATGCTAAATATTACCCTCATCACATTCATAAGGTGAAGTAAACTCCCCGTCCCTCCCACATGTGTACCAATCACATCAAAACTTGGACATACTTTATGACAGCCTGTCAAACATCTGGTCCTTCCTCGCACTGTTAAGACTGACATAAATACACAGAAAGCTTTTATCTGTGTATCTGATTACGCAGTGAAACTGTAAGTCAGAGTTGTATTTCTGATTCCTGTGATGATGCACAGAGCTGTAAACAAGTCCTCTGGGACGGCACTCAAAACAGAACCAGATGGGCGAAAACAATTCACAAAAGAACATATTCTCCATGAAAAATTGGGGCATTGTAGGGGTTTCATCTCCTAACTAGATACAGAAAACAGCTGGTTTTGGTCTCCTTTGCTTGACATCCTTTCTCTTTCTGTCTCTCTTCCTCCTCAGGTGCTTTTCGTAGCAGGAAAAGTGCAGGTGTTGCTAATAACATTAACAATGGCTCCATTCTATACAGGTGTCCCAGTAAGCCACGACAGTGTGACAGTGAACCAGCATATACAATACCATGACCCTGAAACTGGAGCAGTTAATGGAATTCAGCCATCATTCATTTTATTATTTACACCTGCAGCTTTTCCTACTGTGACTTGTCAAAATGTCTATAAAAAAGGGCCTTTGGTACAGTGAGAATATCATCCCCGGGTCATTATTAAGTACAGAAGTTAATTAAAGGTTTTATTGATAACATTTTTATGTAGACGAATATTTGAAAAAAAAAAATAATAATAATAATACATCTGCAGAGCCTTTAGAAAGGTGCCGAAAAAAGTATGGCTTTTCCTGAAAAAAAATATTATGATTGTGAATTAATCATTTGCCGTATCCAAAATGAATGTTTTGTTTAACTCTGTGGAAGATATCTGACGTTTGGTTCCCAGTGCTAACAAGACTAAACAGATAAATGGCTGAGATTGACGGTAAGTGCCTGGCAACGACTTGTTGTGAAGTAAATGCAATGGAACATCTAGTGGCTGAATGTTATCAATGTTGTCAGTAGCACTTTTAAAGTTAAAATCTAATTTCATCAAATTAATGCTAAACATTTAACTAGAAATGACATGCTGTTGATGCAAATGAGACGATTTTGAGACCCACATTTTACATGGGCTTCATCCAGTGTTTTTAATTTTAAGTTTTTTTTAAATAAAGGTTTTGTCTAATGTGAATTTGCAGTCCTTTTGACTTTATCATAACACTGTGGTTCCCAGCCTATGGGTAAATCTGAGGGGTCACAATGTGATTATCAATAGGGCTGTGTATTGGTAAGAATCTGGTGATAAGATGCGTATATTGATACAGGGGTTACAATACATTACATCACAATATATTGCGATACTGTAAACAAGGCAATATATTGCGTTTTTTTAAATCTAATT
The DNA here is from genome assembly GCA_916700685.1 of Adelosebastes latens. Lineage (NCBI taxonomy): Eukaryota > Metazoa > Chordata > Actinopteri > Perciformes > Sebastidae > Adelosebastes > Adelosebastes latens. The sequence goes on from CAKAKR010062935.1 coordinate 156,813, forward strand.
TTAGGAAAACTATCATAGTATAAAGAACACACCATCATATGCATAAAATCAGAGTAAATTTTGTTTTACTTTTTTATGAAATCAGAACAGTGGGATGTGCATTTGCATTTATCACAGTCCCTGTAACATCCAACATCATTGTACTACTTTGAGAAGGCACATACTGAGAGGGCGCATATCTTTGCAAATGAAATAAAGTATTGACTGAGTAAATCTTTGCATGTAACTGGTTAAAAACGGATACAGCATTTTAAATATTGCGATACTCGATACATCAGTACACCCCTAACTAACAAGTTGTGAAATAAGAAAAAAACAATTCTTCAGGCCTCTAAAACCTCTAAAAGCCATTCAAATAGAATAATCTGAGAAGGTAACTTTCACTATTTGATGAAATGCTCCCAATTCAAAGATGTGCAACCTGTGACGAGGGATCATAAGCAGCTTCATCTTAAAGGGTCACAAGCCAAAAAAAGGTTGGAGACTACCATAACAGGAACAGCACAGGTGTAATTAATAACATAAACATATAAATAATGACTTAATTACAGTAAGGTGTGCCATGAGGTTCCAGGGCCCTGGTTGGTGTTATGCATGCTGGCTTATTGGGACACTTACTGTGCGTTCCAATACCCATACTACCATACTATTTAGAATGCCAGAAAAAGATTCAGTGTGTCCCGATACATACTATGTCAAATGCAATATGCCAAAAATACCAGGATGTCCTACTGCATCCGGTCACATTTTGCAGTATGCAAGCCAGCATGCTTTTCTAGCTATTCTGACCCACGATCCTTTTTGCAGCGGATATATGAGCAAGAGGGTCAAAGGTCAAGGCGCAATGTTATGATTAAGTATTATGTCCCAATTGTATGCAAACTGCATGCAACAGTACGTACTTTGTAAGGGCAGCTGCAGTACGTACTAAAAGTAAAAAGTAAAAGTATGCGATTTTGAACCCTACGTTACCATTTCATATGAAAAGGTAAAATGGTGTGCTGTGAAAAAGGTGTGCTGTACAATACCTGTACACTAGATGTTCTCAGCGAGTTACCCGCTTCTGTTGATCACCTGACTTTCCATGTCATAAGCCACCAGCTTGCATGGCTGTTGCTAATTGGCTCATTATTTCCTTTGAGTGTATATAGAGGATTGTTTTACTGCTGCATTTAGCAGATTTATTTTGCAATGTTAATGTAAAATGTTTTACTTCTGCATTTTAAGATTGGTTTATTTTGACAAATCAAAAACAAAGACAGGTTTGTGTGAGATAGGATGACAATTCATCTGACAATACTGGCATCATATTCAAAGGTCCTGCACAATCCTGCATATGAGACACAGCTATACTAGGATTATGTGAGACCATTAAACTCAATGAGCCCATAATGATAAAGGTGTAAGTAGTTGTCCCACCGTAAAAACACCACTGTGGGTGTACCATGAGTGTGTGGAGGCTTTTAAAAGTCTTGATAACTTCATTCTTATGAAACTTCTATCTATCTTTAGATGAGGAACCTGAGACAGGACATTCAGTTTCATCTGCTGTCCCACATGCTGTAGTCAAACCAAAATCCCCCTGCACTGAGGACATACAAGAATAATCAGTATGAGTATAATCTAAGTGGGGCATCATCCTTTATTCTGACTTGGAGGCCACTAATCAGTTTATGAAATATGAATGTTCAGTTCTTGTTTGGTAAATGTGGAGTTTATCAAAATATCTCCTGTGATGCAATTCATTTATTTTCGTAACAGCAGCTCCATCTCCTGATTGTCTGTGGTAATACACCAGTGATCTGTTGCGTTATGTTCCTTCTTTCCTAAAGTACAATATTTAAATCTTACAAATGTATTTTTATGTATAAAAAGATCAAATGTTTTTAAAAATGAATGGGACAAAAACTTACCAATTAATCACTGTTACCCCACTGATTTGACCCACATGTAAGAAGTTTTTTTTTCTTCTTAATTTTTGTAATTCACGGCTTATGATCTTTTATATTCTAGAGTTAAACTTGTGTGGAAATAAAGAGACTTTCGGCAAAGATACAGGTTATTTAGGTGTTGGAGAAATTAGTGTAGTGAAAACCCCTCACAAAAAGGGTGGGGTGGGGGGAGTGGGTGTTCATAATGAATCACAGCTGCATATGTGTCTCATATTAGGCTGATTGGTAATTAGTTGCATGGTATGTCAGCTTACTTAAAAAGGTCTGATCACTTTTATGCAAGCATTTTCATAATAATCACAAAAACTGCAAAAAAAGAAAAAAGAAAAATAAGGATGGTTGGGTAATTTTTTTAATCTATTTTATTTGTTTATTTAATTTTGTGTGTACATGTGTATATTGTATGTGTTTTATTATTTCATGTGCGTAGCGTTTCACAAATTTTGGTGTCACTGCTCATTTCAGTCTTGTTGTAACTGTTGCCATTAGTGTGATATTGGTTATTTCTTTTATTTTTCTTACTGATGGGGGTAGGAGGGAAAAATGGATGAAAAAAATAGAAGACTACTCATTTGCTCTGTGATTTATATGCCTTACAATGTTCTTCCAATTTAAAAAAAAAATAAATGGTTGGGTTATGATAATATATTTTATGTAGCACAAATTATTTAAAGGTCCTAAATGTGTATAAGAGAAATACAAGTGTCATAATATTCGTTATCATTTGCTAGCTTATTATTGCTTTTTTGCCTGCCAAGCGAACTAAAACCATGAAATAATAAGATTCAAGATTCAAGCCCTTTATTGTCATTGTGTAGTACAACGAACTTAGATTGTGACAATCCCATAGGTGCTAAAAAAGATAATACAATAAAAAAAGAGAGTGCACTATAAATATAAATATATATATATATATATAAAAGATAATACAATATGTATATTGATGAGATGACAGTTTTGCCAGATTATTGCATTATTAATTTGAAAATAAATTACAATTGTTACTCATATAGCCTTTAGTTTGCTTGTTTAAAACAAAGTTAAAGCTAATTTAAAGACAAATAAAGGCCAATTCATCTTTGGGAGGCTTTTGGTTGGGAGGGGGCTGATTTTCAAAGATAACAAGGTGAGTACGTTTTAATCACCAAACCACCCCGGTGTTCTTAATGTGACGGCTCAATTACCGACGCCGCTCCCCCCAGACTGCTCTGTGACACAAAACCAGCACCCCCTGTCCAGTACTGCGCCATCGCCAGTGACGTAAGTAGCTGTGTGGTTAGAAGAAGGCTAGCTCTCTGCTCTCTCTGAATCACTCGCTTAAAGGACGACCTAAACTAACTCATTTGACCGATTTTACCCGAAAGCAAGACATTTTACTCGCACAGGTCGTGGTGAGTATTTTGTCCCCAGACATTTTTCATTTTTCCTTCCTTTTTCTTTTGTTTTTGGATGTTTTTTCAACGATGTTTTTCCTATTTTGGACAGAACGTAGTGTGCTGGCTAGCTGAGTTAGCTTCACTAAGCTAGCTCGGACACGCTCATCCTCCTCAGAAACCGTTTTTAGAAACACGACGCTTTGGATGCATCTTAGATACAGATTCCTACATTTTTCTGCAAGTTTGTGTAGCTTTGTTTTTGTAGCGTTTATTGTGAAGACTTTTCCTTGACGGGACTGGTTTGTTTTTGGCACGCTTCTCTTCTAACCCACCAGGCTAAGCTAAGCTGAGCTAACAGCGTCAGAGGCTGCTGGTGGTTTATAGTCGCAGCTTCACCCTGATCCAGTGATTGATTACACACATTATCCACCACGCATTTATCAGCATTTTGCAGCAGGTTTTGTTTTTTGCAAGCAGAGGAAACTGGTCTGATTGCTGTGTATATTTTTTTATGCTTTTGGATTGGTGGTTGCTAGGGCTCACAGCCGGAAACAGGGCCGGTGTTACACACTAAAGAGCCCGGTGGTGGCGCTGTCCTGTGCTGGTCCACACTGGTGTGTTGTGTGGATGGTTTTTAGGTGATTTTTGATCCCCCAGATTCTGGTTTTTCTGGCTCAGTCAGTTTGTTTTTTGTGGAGTAGATTTTTCACCTGTTTTTTTCCTTCACTTGATGGAAGAGTGATTTTTTTTTTTGTTTTTCTGATTTTGCAAGTTTTGGACTGCCAGTGGCTTCAGTTCTGCTACATAACGTTACAAATACACATTTTATTAATTAAACGTTTATTGATCTGAATGAGTATTATGGCTGTTTATGTGTATCAAAAATCAATGCACGCCTTCACATTCACCCCCTAGGCCTCAGGTACACCCACAAGCCAAGGAATGACATTGTGTTTAGCCTCTATTAAGTGGAAAATACATTCAAAACACATGGTGGTCCCAGAAGATCAAGGAGAGGAAAACATGCACATTCTCAAAATTGTTTGTGGTCCCTTAAGATCATGCTTAATGTTATTCTGCATCCCAGCATTTATCACATTACTGAGTGCTAAAAGTGGAATCTCTATTTTCCCTGAAAGTCTGTCTAAATATCTTCTACTTCCCCTGTCCCTCTTTCTTACATTTAAATGGTGAAACTCACCTCTAGTATGTTTATTGGGTTAATGATGGTACTTATTTTTACCTTGTCATATCCTCCTAGTTTTGATTTATTATAAGTCAGTAATACCTACTTGGTTTAATATAATTAATTGATTAAGGAGTATGACTTAAATGGGCCAACCGAAGTTTAGACCATAAATTATGAATTTGCACAACTCCCATTACATTTAGTTAGGGCGCTTATTGTCCTACTTCAAGCCACCACAGTTGGGATTATTAAATTTGACACCTCCGTAATATTTAGCATTTATCACATTACTGAGTGCTAACAGTGAAATCTCTATTTTCCCTGAAAGTCTGTCTAAATATCTTCTACTTTACCTGTCCCTCTTTCTTAAATTTAAATGGTGAAACTCAACTCTAGTACGTTAATTGGGTTAATGATAATAATGATAGTGCTTATGTTTACCTTGTCATATCCTCCTAGTTTTGATTTATTATAAGTCAGTAATACCTAATTGGTTTAATAAAATGAAACTGATATGCCTGCATGATTAAGGAGTACGACGGAAATGGGCCAACCCATGTTTAGACCATAAATCATGAATTGGCATAACTCCCATTACATTTAATTGGGTAGCTTATTGTCCTACGTCAAGCCACCACAGTTGCTTATTAAATGTGACGCCTCAGTAATGTTTTGTCTAAACATGAAAATGCCTTTAAGTTCACATGACTTCAGTTTCAGATGTGATATAGAGGTCACATTAAGGTTTTTAAGGTTGGTTCACGCAAGTAGATCCTCTGCTGACATAACTCTCTAAAAGGGCTTCACCAACACTGCTTATACAGAACAAACTACAACCATGTTTCATAAGGGCTACTACACAAACAAGCATAACTAGACCAACTAGGGCCTACCCAATACACGTTTCTGTCCAGTTGGTGATATGAGTTGTAATGGTTTTGATTTGTTTCTCTTAAACTTGGATGTGTACTGTATTGTCTCACTTCTAGCAGCTTAGATGTTGCACTAAAACATGCATTAGGGTCGGGTTGTAGTCCCAAAGTGGCTAGTTGTAAAGGGATTTACATGGAGAGACACACGCTGTGTTAGTGTTTGCCTCACCACTAAACTCCTGTATACACCCCAACCAGGTAAGACTTGGTACAAATAACCCTGCTCAGCTTGACTGAGGTGTGTTTTCTGTCACCTCAGTATAAATCGTGAGGGGCGAAGGTCGACACCAGCCCAAACTGATCCCCCCCAGCCCACAGTGACAAACATCAGACAGACGACAGCAGCCCTGCACACAGACGCTATGGAGTGAGTGATGAATGTTCGACCCCCTGTCAGCCAGGGGGGAGGGGGTTACTGTTGATGCCACTACTACTGTTTTCATGTTATCAGGGCTCGCTTCCCACCTCCGAATTAACACAAGGCTCTGGGCTACACTGAGTACCCGCATCCTCCCTTGTGTGTATTAGAATAATAGTATCACACCCTGTTTATTGGATAATGAGAGTCCGCTGTGCAGTACCTGAAGAGAACACATTTTTAAGCCTGGATAACTCCAGTGGATATAAATAAGTCTGGTATTGTTGATGCTTTACAAAACGGAGATCCTTTGTTCTGTGGGAAATACAGTATATTGATAAAATAGAGCATGACTTCAGATTATATCGTGGTATAGTTTAAATGGTGCATCACAGCTAAATTATACAGTTTTCTGAACATGTGTATCTGCTCCTGCTGGGTGAAATGAACAGTAGCTGTTTGTGCCCGCTTTGCCATCATATTCACCTGATTAATCCCCAAAAAAACAAAATCACCCACTCCTAATTTAATACTGTACAAAAGCACCAACAGACATACACAAAAATTCAGTTAATGAATGTTTTAAAAATAATATTGCGAGAATCAGCCACCTCTAAACTCTGAACTCGTCAACTCTAAAGATTAAGCCTTCTTCACAGCTTTGGAAAATTAGACTTGCCACTACGTGACATTGAAAATATATTTTTGACGAGCCCCAAATGGTGTTATAAGCTCTGTAATATGTCAAAACCAGGTCCTGTTTCTGTCACTCAGATGAAGGTAAACATCATGTGGAAAACACTGGTGATGGTTATTTATGTTGATAATATAAAGGATCACTTCACAACACATGACTAACTGCGGTTATGTGTTACACATATTGAACCATACAAGGCATTAAAGCTCACTTAAAAGTCCTTGAATATAATGTGCAGTAGCATACTGGAGCCAGTTATTTAAATCAGGCTAATCTTTAACCTCCTGTACAGCTGAATAAGTATCTCATAATGTTACTATATTTTGAATGTAGCAATATAATACTATGTGGTATGAAAGAATACTCTATTGTAGCCACTTGATTACACCACACTCCATATCCTGGAAATACACTGATGTTGATAACTGTCTGATTTAAAGGTTTGTATTCTAGTGTTAGTTCTTAGTAAATGCACCTTAGTTCTCAGTAAATGTAAGTCCAGATGTTTTTGAGTTTGTTACAGGCCTCAAATGTGGATGGTTATTATTCTTCATTTGGTTGGTTTGTTGCGAGCATGTGGTGACAAATGAGAGATACATTTTCCATCACTCTGGATTATTTTTAGACTGCGAGGGAGTTAGTGGTCATTGAATAAGAAGGGAAGAATATTATGCAGCTACACTTTATGAGAGGAGTAATTTCAAATTTAGAACAGGTTTGGATGTGTCTCCTGTTGAAACAAAACGGGTAAATCGCCTCATCAACCTCCAACTTCCTGCGGCTTTCTCCTTTTTGTCGTCAGCACTTTTTTGATTTTGAACGTTTTAATTTCCCAGGACAGCCCGCTGATCATGTGCGCTGTTGTCCTGATTCACGGTCACCACAGGAGAAGCTCAGAGGGGTGAACGTGACTCATTCTCCAACTAAATCTGGGGCTTGTGTGTGTCTGTGTGTCTTCCTGCTTAGTCGTTCACCCACCGCCGCCAGCCTGATGGCCAGCAACATCACCAACAAGACCGACCCACGCTCCCTCAACTCCCGGGTCTTCATCGGCAACCTCAACACCCTGCTGGTCACCAAGGGGGATGTCGAGGCCATCTTCTCCAAATATGGCAAGATCGTAGGCTGCTCTGTCCACAAGGGCTTCGCCTTTGTTCAGTTCGCCAACGAGAGGAACGCCCGATCTGCCGTCGACTCCGAGGACGGGAGAATGATTGTCGGGCAAGTACTCGGTAAGGATTCAATGTTTAAGTTTTTTTTTAATGACTATACTTTTAAGCTAAATCTGTTCTCATATTTTAAGCCGGTAGGACAACAGTTCCCAACCTTTAGAGCTTGCAACCCCATAAAACAAAACACTATTTTTAAGGTCCGGTGCGTAGGCTTTAGCAGCATCTAGAGGCGAGGTTGCAGATTGCAACCAAGTGAAACTTTAGAGCCATTGTTTGGTTTGTCCGTTCTGAGCTACTGTAGAAAACATGGCGGCCGGCTGTGTGAAGAGGACCCGCTCCCTATGTAGATATAAACGGCTCATTCTCAGGTAACGAAAACACAACTCTTTTTATCAGGTGATTTATACACTAAAGAAAACATACTTATTAATATCATATTCCATTTCTGCCTATAGATCCCTCGAAATGTTACACACTGTTCCTTTAAGGTCCTTCGCCACAGGTTGCATAATGTTAGTAGTGTAAACAGTAATATTAAAGGTTATTTTATCTGAATGAGTTGAATAATATTTAAGGCATTAGGAGGTAAAATTAACAAATACCTCACAAGAAAAAAGCAAACAGTAGAGAGAAGTCTGAAGAGAGAAAAAAAACCTACTGGCAGATTTACCTTGTGAATCCTTGGTGCGTTTCTGGTCTCTCGGTTGGGAACCTCTGCAGTAGGAGACAATGGTGCCAAAGCTATGGACAAAAACACAAAACATTACAAGTTAATCTCAAGCCTGCAGCTTTTAAAATGTGAAGTTCTGGTGCACTTCTAACTCAAAAGATTTAGCTTCTTGTTGTGACCTCCTGCGAAGTTAAAGATCCAAATATATTTAAGACAAGAAAAGTCTGCGTTGAATCATGTGTGATATGATTTTTCCCACAAAAAATTACTCCATATCTGTCACTGAGTAATCCAGAATCTATGAATATGCAAATATTTTCACAAGCACTTTCTGGACACAAGAAGTCTCCTACTTCACTGAAACATCCATTTAGTGCAGTGGAGGTTTCAGGGTTTCCACATCACACATGCGTAAGTTGCATACTGGATTATGATTGGCGTCCAAACTATTACACTTGTGTGCCATTCACGTCTTGAATTGAGATTTAAGGTGAGCTCAGATAAACTTTCCTCCTTCCGCAGATGAATGTGAAAACACTTAGTGTAAAACTCTGCACATACGTCATTCTGCACAAGAGAAATAACAATAAGCAACATAACGTTTTTAAGTGAAGTGGGACTTTGAGTGACAATTCTAAGTGCACATTGAGTCTACGCCTGTCGTATGAAATGTGCTATATAAATAAAACTCGAATAAGTAAGTTTGTGTTGGACAAACGTCCAGCTATGAGTACAATGAGACGCTGAGAACAAGGTGTTCCAGTGCTGGTAAAACTCCAAATGCATTGTTAATATTTACAGGAACTTTATCTGAAGTCCTCTCATCACTCATTGATCTGTGATCTGTTTTGTTTCTTTTCTCAGACATCAACCTGGCTGGAGAACCCAAACCTCACAGGTCAAAAACCACCAAACGTTCAGCCGGAGACATGTACAGGTCAGTCTCTGACACTGATTCTGATACTAACAACGCCACAGCTGTACACACTTCTCAAGAAGAATACCTCAAGTGAGCGTGGCGAGAAAAAAAAAAAAAAGCAAAAGTATCATAAAAGCTCAGTTGACTTGAGAAAAATTGATGCTATCACCGTCTCCATATTTCCTCACACGGACTCTTTTTGTCTTTCTTCCTGAACAGCAGTTCCTCATTTGAACTCGACTATGACTTTCAGAGAGATTATTACGACAGGTGAGTCTCCCTTTGTCTCTCCGCTTGAAAGAAACAGTGACACATTTCTGTCCGTCACCCGTTCTGTATTTCCTGAATTCTTCCCGTCACTCTGCTCGTGTCTGCACAATGCTGTAAATCATGCATAACAATAGTGTTTTGTTGATGCTGAAAGTAATGCATAATGTTGTTTGCTTTTAGTCTTTGAGAGTAGGTGACACATTTATCAAATAAAGTCTTTACCTCATTGAATAAAACTGTAAATTCCCACCACAGAGCACTCAAGACTAGACTAGAGTATGTTAATTTGTCTTTAACATTGTGTCCTGTGTTTAATACCAGAATGTACTCGTACCCGTCCCGTGTTCCCGCTCCCCCTCCTCCCTTGTCGCGGGCCGTGGTCCCGTCCAAGCGCCCGCGGGTCGGCGTGAGCGGAGGAAGCAGCCGGCGAACCAAGAGCGGCTTCTCCTCTTCCTCCAAGAGCGGTCAGAAGACTTCCTCTTCCAGAACAAGTAAGATTATCATTATTACATTCAATTATTTTTTTACTTGTGAGGAAAAATGAATGGTGGCACCATCTAAGCTGTTATGAGTATTAAAGTGGTACAACAGTAAAAAAAAAAAATCCACTTTAAGCCACTGAAATTAAAGTTTTCATGAGATATATGTGCATATGGTTGCACAGGATTTTCAAGCACCAGGCTAACGTTATATTAAATTAATTGGTAGGTGTGGTGGACACACACAATGTTTTGATAATCAATTGTGACAACGATCAACAAAAACTAGACATTAGCACGTTTCAGTATCTAAAATGTAAGTATTTCCTGCTTCTGTGTCTTTCATGTCTTTGCTAATCAAACACTTTTGGCTCTTTTTAATTATTATTTAGACAACGTAAGCTGTAATTGTTAGATTTAGGGCGGAAACGATTAGTCGATCGACAGAAAATTAACCAGCAACTATTTTGATGATTGAATAATTGTTTAGTCAGTAAGCAAAATGGCCTAAAGTCTCTGGTTCAAGCACTGTGTGTGTGAAATTGGAAAAATTGCTCAGACAAAAACATGCAATTTGAAAACTAGGGAAATTGCATTTTTCAGTATTTTCTGTATCAATAACTATAGGTAATTAGTCACAGCCCTTGGAACAAATAAACTATTTTAACCAGGCCCAGTTTATGTTGATCTTTAGTGGACAGTTGTATGTTTGCCTGTGGATGGGAACGATTTCTTTTCACTATTTACAAGCATTTTGTCTCCATCATATATGACTGAAGTTGCTCACTCTGCAGTGAAAGTGGATGAGCTGCAGACCATCAAGCGGGAGTTGACCCAGATCAAAAGCAAAGTGGACGACCTGCTGGATAGCCTGGAGCGCATGGAGAAGGACCACAGCAAGAAATCCGGTAGGGAGGGACGCAGTATGATTTTTTTTAAAGGGGAGTGGAGAGTGTCTGACTCCTACTTCTGTAGTCATTTTTCTCTTGGTAAAATACACAAACGGATGCAGTAGTATTTGACCAGATGGGTTGCACAGAGCCACAGCGTCTCTGACTCTGATTTCTGATTTTCCGGCAGGAGGTAAGGGTATGAAAACGGAGCCAGGCGAGGTGACCTCACCTCTGCACCCAAGCAAGAAGGACGAGGGGTTAAAGAGAGAGAGGGAGTGCCAGGAGATGAACGACTCCGACGAGGAGGAGGACGACGATGAGGGAGACCTGCTGGAGGAGGAAGAGGTGCCAATGCCACTGTTTTTGTTTAGCTTAGCATTAAGAGCGACTGATACATTTCATGACTATTTTCATGCCAGCACATTTATAAAACGTCAGGTTTTCAGTGCAGTGCATACACCAAAATTCTAATAACGATCAAACTGAAAGCCCTTAACCCTTAAAATAATCTTATTTTAAAACTGTTTAGTTTGACCTATGGCCTTGAGGTGGATTACACAGTCCAGCCCACATAGAGATAACAAGTTTAATGACATCAGTGTTGAAATGATGAGTCGATCAACAGGAAATATATTTCTAACAATTTTTGATGCTCGATTAATCATATAAGTCAAATATCAAGCAGAACATTTGCCGTTTCCAGCTTTTGACATATTAGAATTTGCTGCTTTACTTTGTTTTTATATAATTTGTAGTTTTAATGATGTCACCTCGGGCTCTGGCAAATTGTGATGGGTATTTTTATATGCGATTGGCTAGACGATTAACCACTTTACCCAAAAAATGAATAACAAGAGCTCCAGTGAAATGATCCAGGCTGATATATCGGCCACTATTGGCTCATTGCAGATATATTGTATACACTCACCGGCCACTTTATTAGGTACCCCTTGCTAGTACCGGGTGGTCTTCTGCTGCTGTAGCCTATCTGCTTCAAGGTTGGACGTGTTGTGCGTTCAGAGATGGTATTCTGCATACCTTGGTTGTAATGAGTGGTTATTTGAGTTACTGTTGCCTTTCTATCATCTCCAACCACTCTGCCCATTCTCCTCTGACCTCTGACATCAACAAGGCATTTTCGTCCACACAACTACCGCTCACTGGATATTTTCTCTTTTTCGGACCATTCTCTGTAAACCCTAGAGATGGTTGTGCGTGGAAAATCCCAGTAGATCAGCAGTTTTTGAAATACTCAGACCAGCCCGTCTGGCACCAACAACCATGCCACGTTCAAAGTCACTTAAATCCCCTTTCTTCCCCATTCTGATGCGCGGTTTGAACTTCAGCAAGTCGTCTTCACCACGTCTAGATGCCTAAATGCATTGAGTTGCTGCCATGTGATTGGCTGATTAGCTACTTGTGTTAACAAGCAATTTAACAGGTGTGCCTAATAAAGTGGCCGGTGAGTGTATGTATCGGTGTTTAAGACGGCCTAAATGTAACAAGACATTTCAGTACAGAAGATTAAGTGTGACGTCGTTTAGGAACGGTGTCACATTACATAGTTTGACCAGCAGAGAGCGCTGACAAGTTGATTTTTACACTGTAAAATATCCCACGCAGTGTGTGTGTCTTGGTCACAATTATTTAAAAAAAATTTAAGGTATCAAGATTGTTTGTGTTTTTTAGATTCTCAAATATCTTGTATCAGTCAGGCTATATTAATTGAATTAGTTAATTGACTAGTTGCAGCTCTAGATACTTTTACACCAGCATATTTGTGTAATCCTAAAAGTAATCTCTTCAAATCCTTTTTAAAACTTACGTATTGTAAAGCTTTACATGTTTAAAGTGTTCACATTACGCCCCACTGCTGTTGTTACACGGCATTTAAGTTTTTATCACATTTCATCACTAAATCACCTGTCGCTCATTCAACCTGCAGGTGAAAAGCCAAGGGGAAGAGGATGATGAGGAGGAGGAAGGAGAGCACGTGGAAGGTGACGACGAAAGCGTCAACGGCGAAGAGGACTCGTAGGCACGGACCGCACCGACGCATGCAGCGTACACTCAGCTTCCCGTAGGAACTCGGACTCCTGTTTTAACACATGTTGTAGAGCAAACACACACAAGCATGGTTCACACTATCTGTTGTCCCATTGTCCCTAAAGCCGATAGTTTTTTCTGTTTGGTTTTTTGTTGTTATTTTGGCCAGTTGTCCATTGTTGCTGTGACGGGAATAACTAGCTGTAGGTTTCGGTTTGTGTTTTTACGGCGTCGTTACTTGCCTTCAGGAGAAGACGGATTAACACAAGACTGTTAATGTTCTCAGAGACGACAGCTCGACGGACATGTCTTAACGAGAGGACGGAAAATTCAGCTACGATAGAACGGTTTTAGGTTCAGTGTGTTTTTCTTCATCGGTGAGTTTGTTTGACCTTGTGTGTCTGTATGTTAATGTCAGTTTTTTATACTATTCAGTTTCAGTTCAAATGTAAAGAAATAAATTGCAATAAAATATTAAAATGGAAAGTGTTTCTGTTTTTTCTTTTGCTTTTTTTCCCCACAAACTACAGCACGGCGGTGATTTCTGGGGAAACAAAGTGAATTTTCTAGTAACAATGAAACCGACTAAAATGATGCACAACTATTAATTTATCCTCCAGTTATAAAAGTTTTAACAAAAATAAAAAGAGCACTTCCTTCTGCGAAATAGCTTACAGGAATTGTACTCAAAAGTAAAACCAAAGTTTATTACAACTTTTTAAAAACTAGCTTTGGCCACCGGTGCTAAAAGTTATGAGAACCTTATAATCACCAAAGTAATTAAGATCTCTTAAAGGACCAGTGTGTAGGATCTAGCGGTGAGGTGAGGAGATTGCAACCAACTGAAGCCTCCTGTATGCCAAGCGTGTTGGAGAGCTACGGTGGCCGACGCGAAAACACAAATGGACCTCTTTAGAGCCAGTTGGAGAGTTGGTGTGTGTGTGTGAGAAAGGTGAAGCAAGACAGAGAGTTGCGGTGATGGGAGTGAGTAACGTTATCGACTGCGGCCCAAGCAGGAAAAATTAACAGTTAGGTTTGTCCGTTCTGGGCTACTGTAGAAACATGTTGGATTCCATGAAGAGGGGACCCCTCTCCCTACGTAGATATAAACATCTCATTCTAAGGTAACAAAAACACAACGATTCCTATCAGGTGGATTATACACTAAAGAAACATACTTATTAATATTATATTCCATTTTTGCCCTATAGATCCTCCTAATTGTTACACACCAGTCCTTTAATGTAATCATATTACTAAAAAGTATCAAGGGGGCTCAAGCGGTCAGATGACCATAATATGTTGTAACCAGGACCCCCGAGCTAGTTGGATTTATTTGAAGAAACAAAGGTGAATACTGTAAATGTTGTAAACATCCATTGTTTACGGACACTCTTCCTAGTCCACAGTACTTGCTATAGAGTAGGTGTGTACATACGGTTTCCCACTTCAATGAGCTGTCAGTCAACGCGATAACTTGTTAACGCAAACATGTTTCAGTGCCACTAATTTCTTTAACGCAATCAATCTTTCGGAGGTTGTAGCGGTCTCAGTATTAAAGCTAGAATGAAGATACTGGTTTCATATGAAACTAGAAACCCCAAGGAATCCATTGGTACCAACCATGTTATACTAGTTTAAACTATCTCAAATAGCCAGTAGCTTAAATAACACTCCAAAGTTGCGCTAAATTTTGGTGAGACTGTCATGGCCATTTTCAAAGGGGTCCCTTGACCTCTGACCTCAAGATATGTGAATGAAAATGGGTTCTATGGGTACCCACGAGTCTCCCCTTTACAGACATGCCCACTTTATGATAATCACATGCAGTTTGGGGGAAAGTCATAGTCAAGTCAGCAAACTGACACACTGACAGCTGTTGTTGCCTGTTGGGCTGCAGTTTGCCATGTTATGATTTGAGGGTTTCTGGACAATATTTGTCATCGTTTTGTGTTAATTGATTTCCAATAATAAATATATACATACATTTGCATAAAGCAAGTATATTTGCCCACTCCCTGTTGATAAGAGTATTAAATACTTGAGAAATCTCCCTTAAGGTACATTTTGAACAGATAAAAAATGTGTTTAATCGCGATCATGTCTTGGTTTGATTTTAGGACCATTGTTTTCGATTGATGACCAAAAGATTCCATCATGTTTTCTCTCGTGAACAACAACAATGTGAAATCACAATTATATCAGCTTTTAGTAACATTTATTTCTCATTTTGTAGGAGTAAAGTGCAAAAACAGATGTGTTGTTGATGTCACATGCAACTGAATCGATTAGTTGATTGATTGTTTTTCAAGCAAACATCCCTTATTTCAGCTTGCAAGTTGTAAGGATTTGCTGCTGCTTTTTGTGTTATGTAAGAGAAATCTGAATGTGTTTAGGATGGTTGACCGGTCGCTCAGACAAAACGATCACTTTGAAACGTCGCTTTTAGCATTTAGAAACTGTGATGGGCATTTTTCAGAAAATCATTTCATTTTATTCAGTAACTGAGATAATTGTTAGTCGCAGCCCTAAAGTCATGGTTGGTTATGTAATGTCTACCACGACAGGAAGTGTAATTCACTATGTGGAGAAAAATCTTGTGAGTGAATAATGTGACGCAACAAACAAATAAACCAGAATTTCAACTTTATTATTATTTTAGAACTCTTTCACTGTCCCCTTAAAAGTTATTTTACAGTCACAGTACATTTCACATGTAAAGAATATAATAGAATAAACACACTCTTGGGTTGGGTTTCTCATTGAGGATGTTGGCTGTTTGTCATTTGAGGTTAACTGCCAAGATGTTCCGGTAAACAACTCAAACTCGTCCAACCGTCAACTAGCTTTGGCAGAAGTTGCTTGCGGCGCCGGACGGACGGGTTTAGGTGCAAAAGTTCACACAAGTGCAAAACCGTAATATAGATATAGATATATAGTATAAAGTCCTATGCAGAAAATTAAATAATTATTTAGTCACTAAAACCACAAGAAGTGCCTGCAAAAGCCACATGAATGTCATTTTTTTTTTTTAGCTGGAGTTTCAGCTCAAAGTACAAACAGTGCAAAAGATACTTAAAACAAGTCCAAATAAGTTCAGTAATAAAATTTTTAGACATAGCTTGACACTCAGTTTTTCTCTTCATTGTATCCAACCGGACAGGTCTTTCAGGCTTTCAGCATGACGAACAGCGTGAGGACGCTCAGCAGGGACAGAACAGCTGGCAGGGACAGAGACAAAGGGTGTTTATCACAAAATGTTCTTCCTCCTCTTTTGTTTATTCTTTAATGACATGGTGAGTCTTTGGCATCCAGCCATCCAGATAGTTTAGATTTTATTGGCCGAGGTTTTGAGATATCCATCGACGGAGGAATGGAGTTTGGTTTGTGGTGCTCACAACATTGAAAAATGACGCTGATAAAGCTCAACAGCTTCATCTCTTTCCATAAACATCTACCCAGGTACTCTGAATAGTCCTCCGAACATGTTAACAGTTTTCATTGGAGCTATTTCTTCAGTAGAAAAAGTTAGAATGAAAACTGTTCTTTGGGTTATCTAGATTATACGCGTGTCTGGACAGACATGTTAATGGTGAAATGGTGAAGTCATTTTGTAATATTTTGAGCACCACAGATGAAATTCCGTTCATCACCCTTGTGTTTGGATGGAGGCAGAAATGGTCAGATATCTCAAAACTTGGACAAATAAAACCAAAACTATCTGCATGGCTACCACCAGAGATAAGAGAGCAAATGTGACCACATATGACAAATGTGAAATATGACGAATATAACCAGGTTATCTGACACACAGTGAGGTCACAAATGGAGTATGCATAACAAAAGCATCTCGGAACCAATCAGCTATCGGTCGAACGACATATATGAAAGCAGAATCTGTTTATAGAGATTATTCTATAACTAACTGAATTTGATAGAACTTTTATTCAGTCTATAATGCATTTAATTAATCACCTTCATTTCATAATGAATAAACAGCTTTATTTTCCTTCTCTGTAACACTTATTTTACAGGTTTGCAATTTTCTTAAAACCTCTTTTGAAATTTCCTGGAAAAAGATGCGTAATTTGTCAGTAATAACAGAGAAAACGGAGTTATCTGACATTACTACGTTAAGTTTAGTTTATAAACTGCTTTTTATTTCCTGAGGAATTGTGTGAAAGAACTGCTCCATTTACACCAGAGTAAATATTCATTCATTACTCATGTATTATTGGAGCTTTTCCCCATAATTGTAGTAGCAAATTACATTTTTTTTCCCAGGAACTTTCCTAAGAATTTACAATTAAATATCAGTTTCTTTCTAGGATACTATAGGAAACTGTAGGACCCATAAAATAAACCTCGTTATCTAGTTACTGTAATTGTGGATTGCCCTCAAATGTGTTATTAGGAAACGAAATCCTTCTGGACCAGAGCATCTGAAGTATATATATGAATATATAACAGCAGTGTGTTGTTTACCATGAGGGTGGACAGCTCCGCCGCTGTTGGCCATTGTTGTGTTGGGTGCTGCTGTGCTGGCGGCGATGTTGGCCATCGGGTTGGAGAGGTCCAGAACACCTGTGGTCAGTCGGACGGCGGGGGGGCCAAAAACCACTGAACAATTACAGAAGGGGGACAGAGCAGTGGGAGGTTAGACACACAATAATAGTCTTGGCATTTATACCAGTAATCTGGTGTCAAATATGTGTGTATTGACATGAAAAGACATACAGTAAAGATTATTTTCCATTTAAGGTCAACTTGTCCCCTCATATCACTGTTTTTGTTTCTACATTAAATTCATACTATTTAAAGTATATGGAAACTGTGGTACAAACTAAAACTTATGTAATATGTCATGCCAATATAAACAATTTTATATATATAAAAAATATAAATATGTGCATGATTGGCACTTTACATCAGTGATGGAGGATGTATTCAGATACATAGCTTTAGTAAAAGTATTAATACCACACCGTGAAAATACTCTGTTACCAGTTAAAGTCCTGCATTGAAAATGTTAAGTAAAAGTATAAGTATAATCAGGAAATGTACTTAAAGTATTAAAAGTACTCAATGTAGAAAAATGTCCCCTGTGACTGTTACACTATTATATATTGTATCATATTATTATTATTACTCATGCATTAATATAAAAGCAGGATTTTACATGTTGGTTGAGGTGGAGCTCATTTTGAACTATTAACAAATGATTATTTTCATGATGGATTAATCTGCTGATTATTTTCTTCATTAATCGATCGATTGTTTAGTTTGTAAAAATGTTGAAAATGGGGAGAAATGCTTCACAACCAATAGTATAAACCTTGAAATTATTAAAAAATATCAAAATGATTAAAAATAAAGGTAGTAAAACTTCACATTTGCGGAGCTGAAACCATGAAATGTTTTTGCATGAAAAATGACGATAACGATTATAAAACAAAACATCTTTTTAAAGCTCTTCATATGTTTTTTTATGTAAGTAACTATTAACTATAAGCGTCAAATAAAAATAGTGGAGTAAGAAGTAAAAGTAGAATATTTCCCTTTGAAATGTAGTGGAGTAGAAATATAAAGTGGCATGAAAGAAAAGACTTCAGTACAAGTACCTCAAAATTGTATATAATTACAGTACTTGAGTAAATGTACTTAATTCCACCACTGAACAACATACATTATTACATTGTGATTTTATGTGTCCACTCACTTGGCATATAAGTCCCATTCACGAGGATTATGCTGAAGTTGGTATCCATCGTGGCCCTGGTGGAGGAGTTCGCGTTTGGGATATCGAACTCACAGGAAATTATATCTCCGTTCACCACACCACGGATTTCTGTCACTCTCTAGAAAGGTAATGTGACATAAAGTAAGATATGGTAAGGTAAAATAAGAAGAAAATACAGCAACGTTTTAGCAAAAGCAAATCAAATTGGGAAAAACTATTTTAAAAGATACAACATAAAATATATTTACACACAGAAATCATTTTAAATAACACTTTTTGCCTCACTTGAATTAGAGAAATTTGTAATGTTGGTGTATTATGGTCCAATATTATGACTGCTCTGTCTCTGTGGATGTAAAGGATCATTTTGTAGCTTTTTTTTTTGTAGGTTTACATGTTTAGCCCATTACCTACAAATTGTGTATACCGTAGGATAATATCACAGGTTTTTAGCATGATTTCCAACAGACTCTCAGAATTTCACATCTCTGCAAGTTTATTCTATCTTGAATTCTTGAATCCCTGTCTGAAACTGTAGGTTTGTTAAGTATCTGATCAATAAGTGCATTAATTAAACTGCATTTATTCTTATTATTATCTTATCATAAGCAATATAAATAATCGTGACTTAAAGCTAGAGTTAGTAATCTTCAAAAACATTTTTTTGTGATATTTGTTGAAATTCCCATTACATCCTGACAGCAATCAATAAAAAAATAACAAAAAAAAGAAAAGACGGTATCTGTGGCTGTTGCAGGACTGTAATAAACCTGTCCAATTAGCTCATTCAGCCTGAATAAAATTATTGAATGCCCTACCCGTCTGTCTACAAATGCATTTCCTTATGCAAACATCTCTCTCTATGACAGTAGATTTGTGGCCTCACCCTCTCAGTTGGAGTCAGCGTGTTAGCCACGTTGTCTCTCTGCCTTGTCCGGAAGAAGAACGACCCATTGTTGGTCATGTTTTGAGAGCAGATGAAAAGCATGCTGGTGCCCTGAGGAAAGAAATAGTGGTGAAAGGATGAGATGATTTCCTTGAAGTGCGGACAATGGCAAATTCCAACAGTCAAACAGTGTCTTTGTTAAGGCTGGAAATAAGCCAATAAAGTGAAGAACCAGTCCAGAGTTTAGTTTTGTCTTTGTGTTCACCTGGGATGACTAAGGCTTTTTGGGTATTATCATTGTGCAATATTTTTTTTACGTCTGTTTCCCTGTTGCCATGTATCTCGTGTCTTTGTGTGTTCATGTCAAGGTCTCACATAGTTCTGGAAAGTTTCTTTTAAGTTTTAATGTACGACAAGTTACAGTTGGTATCTCGGTAATGTTGAGCTACAGCAGGTGAAACATGGAGGGATGATGTTATGTTCCGATATAATTTCATTGGTAATAAGACCAAGTTTATTACTTTTCTGTGAAGAGATAGCAGCCATATAGCACCTGTTGCCTTCTTCAAACGTGGTGGACAAATATTATTTCATACTATGTCCCAATTCAGGGGTCCATTTGCTTATACAGAAAACATCATAATGGACTTAACGTTTCCTCCATGTTTAGGCAGAGAGAGAAATGGAGCCTTCTTTTGCCCAAATTATGAAAGACACAATGATGTATTCTTTACAGCCTTCAGTATTTTATAATAGAAACACTGTCCAGTTGTTTGATGGACTATTCAGGCAGTCCTTATCAACTAAATACATATTGCATCAAGTCAATAAATGCCAGATGGTCGTATTTGCATTCAAGTGGTCATGAGTCACTGGTGAACTAGATCAATAAAAGTATAAATAAAGAAGCAAGTCAATTTGCTTTCGCACGGAGCCAGGACATAACAACAGGGCGTTCCATAAAAATGGATTCTGTGTCATAATATTTGCCTGATGTCTATCATTAACATGTAAACTCAGGTATCAGGAAACTTGTCTCAGGTTACCACTGGTATTTGGCTGTTAGAGGACAACTTCCTGGTGGAAAGTTTCGACTGCCTAACCCATCATAACATTTGGTCTCTGTGAAACTCGTTTGGGGAAGAGGAGGAGATAATACGCTGTATGTTTTGGACTCTGGAAACAAGTTCCCGTTTCCAGACACATACCTGTACTGTTTCTATAAAGTCACATTATTTTGAAAACCTTCCTGCTTAAAAGGGACATGAGACACAAATATGTGTCCAATTTAGCAAAAAGATGTTTGAAAGTGGCCACCACTACATTGCTTTGTTTGTGTCTTACCATTGAGGCATCCATAGTGAGACCCAGTCCGATGTATCCCGTGGAGTATCCCCTGAGTTCGATGGACAGTGTAGTGCCGTTGGGAGCCGTTGAGGTGCCGGCGACCACAGACGCAAACAGACAGCCTCCAGTTGTGGCAGCAGGATCGCAGTCGTCTGGGGTCTCCACACACAGTTTAGTGGTTCCGCAACCATTTCGAGTGATGTTCACCTGGAAGACACACACATAAACACAAATAAGGGCTTAAATCATCTGCATCTCCTCTCACTGTGACTGGATTGAATTCTTGTTCTCCAGCCGGGTTATGACAATATTTTGCAGTAAAACTAGAGCTAATAAAGCTGAAAACTGTTATTTTCTGCTCCTTTTTTGCCCTCTGGAGCAGTGAGACATCATTAGCAGTGAGTCACTAGTTCTAACTGATTCTGCATTTTATTTGTTTTGATGTGTAAAAAATGCAGACATTGTGTAAATTGTCAGGTATCTTGACAACTTTGCTGAGTTAAAGGGGTATGCCACCAATTTTACACATGAATTTCAGTCTACACGTGATGAGGAGTACTATTCAGCCTGTTGTAAAATGTCTTCTGTGGCTCTGGAGAAGCTTTCTAAAATCTGAGATGTCAACTAAATAAGATACTATTGAGTTGCATTATGGGAATCGTATAGGATCCAGCATTTTTTGGGATCTTGACCCATACTACGGACTAAAAGTCGGAATATCTTGGCCTCTGCTGCATCAATTTTGACAAACTTTTTTTACAACAAATATGTCCAATGACTTCCTCAACTTTATTTTAGTGCAATACTAAATTGCCCTTCAAAAAAATGTTTCAAGGTTTTAGGTTTTGCATTTAGTTTAGAAGTTAAGCTGCTTCTTGGAAAATGACCCAGTCCAAACACAGGAAATGTGCCAGATCTTTGATACATCACTATACAGAAAACGCAATATTATCTAAAAATTATCATCAGCATTAACAGCTTTAAAGACCCCGACATAAACCCTTGTGTTGGTTTGTAACATTTAAAAAATGTATTTGGACATTTCTATAAACCTTTGAAATATAAAGAATAAAAAATAGCTTGTGAGGATTTTTTTTCTCTAATTACCAGCTTTGTAAGCAACATATCATTTTATTTTCAATTCTAAAACTCAAATTTTGAAAGAAGTCCTTCAACAAATATTATAGTTATCGGTTTAAAGTACAATGGTCAAGCAGGCATTGTGGTGATTTACACCAAGAGGATAAAAGTGAAGAAAATCCAACCTCTGTATTACTGGCAAATGACAAATGAGACGTTCCTTGGACATCCGGTGCCACATAAACCACCAGTGCAGCAATCAACAGGATCATTCCTCGTTCCATTTCTAACAGGAAAACGCAGTAGACAAACAAAAAGCACAGAGTTAATATTAAAATATCTGATTGGAGAGCCACCAACAGACTTGCAGTTTAAGTTGGGAAATCTTAATAACTCAAACTGTTCTTAGCATATTCATACCTGATGGCATTAATAACATTTCTGAAGTCAAAATTTGTACGATTCATTCATTTAAGCACAATTATAGTAAAGTGTACAATTGTTATTCTGAGAAATCACATTTGGTTCAGTGAAAAGATGCTGAATTATACAAAAACAGTATTCATAGATTAGAATTTACATTATGAATACAGCTCTGTCCACCACAGTTTCATATAAACTATAAACAAAACCTACAAAATCATAAAAAAACATAAAGAAAACCAACTCAAACAACTTTCACAATCAGATCTTCAGACCAGATCAAAAATCATTGACCAAAATTACTACTATACTATACAGTATGTACTATAATACGTAATATTAATAGTCCATCTATTTGTTGAACTATTTGTTGAGCTATTTCAGGGAACATTGACTCTTAAATCATCATATTTTGAATAATCCAACAGTCTCTTCAATCACACAGCAAAATAGATTTCTTTCTTTAAAATCATTACTATTACTTACAATTATTGCAGTTAACGTTATTAAACTGTAAAAAGTAGCTAGTGATAATAGTAATAATAAAAAAATATTAATTTAATTAATTAATTTAATTTATATTAATAGCAATCACTCAAGTTTTCCTAAGAGACTTACCTGAGCTGTAAAAGTCAATTGTTGAGTTGCAAGAATGTTCTTTGTTCAGTAGTTTCTGCTCTTCTGTGTGCGTATGATCCCTGATGATGATTTAAATCAGTGAACGTCAGCGCTGACTCTTAATGGTGGTGATGCAGGAAGGGGAGGGGACCTTCTGCAGCATCCTGAAGAGGGTGTGGCCTTCCCCTCATTTACTAGACCTGCCCGACAGGTGTGTAATCCAGGATGCAAACAAGCTTAGTCATCGTTGAGGGGAAATCCATTTCTGGTTCTGCTGAGCAAGATTTGACCCCACATAGCACCTCCGTTAAGAATTGATTCAAAAGTGTATTGTAGATCAAAGATTGGTTAATAGATTGTGAGCCTATTCAATTGTTCATCCACTTTACACATTAACATAATTAATTATCCTCTTAAAATGTAATCTGTCATCTTTTGGGGCACCAAAATTATGAATCTGCCAAATAAAGACTCATAAAGAGATTCTATTTCAAAGTTATTAAAATCACAGTTTGAAGTATATCTTTAAATCAATATATGTCACTATAGGTTATAACTGAAGTCACTAGCTGTTTTCTTATGACAATTCACTTGATTATCTGCACATGTTCAACATCAGTGATTTTAAGAGCTAGTTTTCTTTTTGCTTTGCTTTTTTAGATATATAAAAGTTAGGCAAGTTTATTTGTAAAGACACAGAAACAGACGCAATTTAAATTGATTTAGGCAAATAAATGCATTAGAAAAAGAAGATTTGATAATAGAATACAAATAGACCAAAAATATAGTCCGCTAATAAGTTGCCCCAAAATAAAAAAAAAAGAAACAGAAAATGCAATAGTGACAACAGAATTAAAAATGATATACAGCAAATGCTGAATAAAAAGTCAAGTAGAGAATGGAGAATTATAGTGTGCAGTATGTTACAATAGCTCTCCTTCAACTAAGATGAAGTAGGTTTTTAGTGAGGTCGGTGGAAAATGATGAAAGAGAGTAACTCTCTGATAGTACATTATTATCATCATGAATTTGTTTACTGCAACGTGATCTATCATTGCCCAACAGACTAAAGAGTACATGCCAACAGTTCTTGTGATCACTGACGACAGAAACCCGACTGTTTGGTATCATTATGCCAAATGACATTCTGATGAAAGGAACATAGTGATCCAACATTCCTGTCAGATTAGTAACATACATGTGGTGTTTCCAGTAATGGAACTTTTGATTAATTTCCTGTAGTGGTTGGATATGATGACGAACACATTACTTTGTATCAAAATAATAAAAGAGAACACCACAAATACAACAGAAACAAGGTGCAGTGTCTGAGATCACTCCTACAGCACATCTACAAACTTCGATGCCTGTCAATTGTGTGTGAAAAGGGGATGAAATAATAAAAGTAATGCTACTATAATTAATGCTTAAAGTTAGATAAGGTTCATTTTGAAGTACATTGTGCCAACATTCAATAGATTAGACTGTAAACTGACAAGCATGTGGTATCTATCCTTGTATTATACTCCTGTCAAAGTTGAGAAGCCTCTGAGACTATATTTAACCTATTGTGGGATTCTTAAGTGTCTCCTGAGACCCAGACTGATCAAATTTCTTTTGTCGTTACCCGTTCTTTAAAGCAGGGCGTACCCCCTGCTCAACAACGGGACGAAACTCTGGAAAATGAAGAATTTATTCCCCAAAAGACATTCCTTTACAAACAGGAGGGACAGTGTTTTTTGTGGGAGAAAAACCTCCATTATCATAATTTTGGCTATTGTTAAAAATGTCAACGTTTGATTTACCAGCACCGATAGGCCTACTTACTGTATAGGCACCCTTAACAATAAACTTAATATGGAGAGAAGGAACCAGTTTTTGCCTATGTTGAAACTAAATCTCAAAGAGGAAACTCAACTTGTCCACAGCTTCTCTGGTATTGTTCAGTGTTCCAGAGCAAGCAAGGGTATAGTATGTTTCTTTACAATACAGTACAAAGTACTTGGTATCACCGCTAGTATACAATGAAAACAGTGTAGCAGTATAGAGGAGTAGATGAAGTACCATAAAGTGTCTGTCTCAACTAGAAGTTCAGATTTCTACCTGCTCGTGTTAAAAATGACTCAAGTAAATGACAAAATTAGCTTCTTTACGACTATTATGAGTAACAGCTACTTGAAATAATAGACGGTAACAACATTTGTTTATACTAGTGCAGTGCCCGTCCGAAACGGCCAATTGCTTGGCCCCCGTGAAGTGCTGCTTTCAGCGTTGTCGCACCCGCCAAGTGTGAAGTTGATTGGATGAACGATTCTCGAGATATGCGGAGGGCAGTCATACACAGAGAGATTCCTTCCTTTATAGTTAGATGATGCTGCTACAGTGCCACCTATTGGCCTAACGGCACCAAATTGGCCATGGTCACTCAGACATCATATCTACACATGTCCACCAAATATGGTCCCAATAGCACAAAGCGTTCAGGAGATATGACATTTCTTGTAATATAAGCCCTGCCCACAACATTTGAGCTAACTTTGAGGGCTGCTGTAGCAAAACTGTATGGAACATCAAAAATACGAAAAAAATGAACTGAAATCGGATTTGGACACAATTAAAATCTTAACGCAAATGGGCGTGGCTTATATGCATAGATTTGTCTGGACCCTCAAAATCCAGGTTCTGAGACTTATGATTAAAAAGCTACAGGCCAAAACGTAAAGTTCATTGCTATAGCGCCGACATCTGGCCAAATAGCACCACATTTAACACTGCACTACCTTGGTTCGTGAGAAATACACCCGCCAAGCGCGAAGTCGATCGGATGAGCGGTTCTCAAGATACTGTATGTGAAGGACATACAGAAAGACAGACAGACAGAGATTCCATGCTTTATGGGTAGATTTTACTGACTAAACTTTTAGATTTGATCAATGGGGATGACATGCAACAATAAAATCTGAGCTCAACTGTCTATTTACTAACTTTTGGGACTTCACAGTCCTTGAAGAAACCCATGAAATGCGTTTTTCAAAGCTTCGAAAGCAAGAACATAACAGGCCATAATAGATTAACTGTTTAAAGTAGTACAATAGTTTATCAAAATAGAAATCTCTGTACTTAGATAAGAACATTCTTACACATGAAAAAGCTGCACACATTGCGCTTTGTTATCGGTATTAAGTACAAGAAGGTTGCATAAAAGCCATAAAAGTGGAATAAAACAAGTCAGTTGCATTGATTTTAACCCATCTGGATACTTTTTCTTGTCCTTAAAATAAAGTCAGTTAAAGTGATATGTGCTGCTCTGGCTACTAACGAATTGAGTTTAAAATGTATACTGTAAATGCTAACTGTGTGCTGTGCTGGAATATAAAATAATATAATTCTTATATTGTGGTATTGCAAGTACATTAAATAGTTCTGATAATAGAGCAAAATGTAAAATATTGAAGTGTAAACACTGTAAATTAAAATGCTTAAACTGCAGTCAGGGCCAAATCTGTTATATTAGAAAATCATGATTCAAATTTATTTCCCTACTTGGAGGTCTAAATTCTGTTTCTATACTGAACCCTTTCTTTTGTTTCATTTGTTGTTGATGCAACAACAGCAGACAAACGACACACACAGGCGCACACTCATACGCACACACAAACGCACACACACAAGTGGGTAAGGGGGGTGGGGGCTAGGAGTAGGCAGAGGAGAAGAGATGGGTGTTGAGGCGGGACTGAAATAGTGAGAGGGATTCAGAGTCTCCTATGTGTTGTGAGAGGGAGTTCCAAAGCCTGGGAGCTGCCTGGAGAATGCTCTGTCCCCATAGCTGCGAAGGTTGGACTTGGGGGTAGAGAGGGGACCAGCTGAGGTGGATCTGAGGGACTGTGAGGGTTGGTAAGGGGTGAGGAGGACAGAGGGGTAGGGGGGTGCCAGTTGGGGCCTTTTTTTTGTAGGTGAGGTCAGGATTTTGTAATTGATCCGGTGAGAAACAGGGAGCCAGAGTCTTAAAATACTGGAATCAGCCCCCACAAGTCCTTCAATCCTCTAACAAGTACAGAGGACTTGACCTCAGAGTCCTCAAATGACCACCAGACAGCAGCTCTATGAAAACTTTTCTTCTAATGTATGCCTGAATGGTGATTTTATCCAAAAACATTATGGCTTAAAAGGAAATATGTTCAGATGCATGTTTGCTTGATCGGAGCCTCACCCTGCCTCCACCCTCCACCCTACAGCCTACTTGGCCCTTATTACGATTTCACCTTAAACATCACCTTAACTTTCACCTCGACTGCCCTTGAGTTCAGCTGTTCAGCTTAAGTTTCAGTATAAAACCCTAACACACTCTGTAATATTATATATAATATAATGATGTAATATTTAAGAAAACCTTCCACCAAATCCTGGTGGCCGCATCACTGACAGATTCTTCCTTAGGGAGAATCTAAAATACGTAAAGGACATTAAGTTTAAAACACAATTAGTGATGGCTCATCAAATAGAATTACTCAGAGAGCTGATCGATGTGGAGATATCAAACCTTCACAACCCTGCTGTCTGTTTGTTCTGCAGTTCTGGACTGTTTAATCAAAATGCACACCTGAAGTAAGCCCTGCCTGTGTGTGCTAACTAAAGAGAGACAGAACAAATACCAAGAAAGAGAGACAGAGTACAGTAAGTAACAATATTACAACTAGAGAATTTTCCTGAAGAAAATGCATGTGAGTGCCGAACACAGTGAAGCAGAGTTAAAGATGTGATGGGAGTGAACTGGGTCATCATTAAGAGCTCATTCACAGTTGATCAGTGTGTAATTCTGAGTATTTTGAAATTTGAATGGAGTTTGTACTGTATACATGAGCTGTGCTACAAAATATAATGGGAATCAATGGGCCTCCACAGCAGGGACGCTAAACTAAGATGATGATAATCAGTGATGGAAGAATTATTCAGATCTTTTATTGACCTTTACTTACTTAAAGCTGCAGTCGGTAACTTTTATTATTTATTTATTTATTTATTATTAAATTAATAAAATAAAAATGACATTTATTATTATTGTTATTTTTATTTTACAGCATGAGACAGATAATCTGTGAAAAAAATCATGTTCCTCTGTGTCCTCCTGTGCACTACAAGATGATTCTGAAAACTTTTGAGGTGAGAAATTACAGTAACAGAATATTGATTCATATATGATCAGCACTGCCTAGTTTGACCGTTTGATCAGAGTTAGTAGTTTCGTGAGCAGTGATTGACAGCTGCGTTCTTATTATCAGGTGATTATACACTAAAGAAAACATACTTATTAATATAATATTCCATTTCTGCCAATAGATCCTCCTAATTGTTACACACTGGTCCTTTAAGATATAATCTGAACATTTTTAAAAGTACGCACTTAAAACACCAAAAGAGCTAATAGAGCCATGGCCAAGCGTCAGGGAGAAGAAAACACTGAATTTGTATGTAGTTGTTAAAAATAAAAAAAAATACATAATACAGACACATATTTGTATTAAAAGTTCCTAAAAATAACACAAACGTCCTGCAGTTGTTGTGTGCACTATTTGGGTTAATTATACAGTTTGTCAGTTTTTCTGTACTGTTATTGTTATGCATTGAATATAATATGAAATATCCGTAAAATGTCACTTAATCAGGGGTCGTCAGTTTATTCATTGATAGAAAAGGGGTCCCTTAAGGAGAAAGGTTGGGAACCACTGGCTTAATCCATAATAATACATTATAATTTATTAGTTGATTTATATTTTGTATTAATAATCTGAATCTACTGAGAAACTAATGTTGTCAAATAAATGTAGTGGAGTAAAAAGTATAATATTGGCTTCCAAAATGTAGTGGAGTAGAAGTATTAAGTAGCAAAAAAAGTAAAGTTAAGTACAAGAACTCAACATTTCAAGTAGTATAACAGTCACCATTAATCTACACTAATCATCAGATCTATAAAAAAAATATGCACGACACGTGAAACGTGTGGGATGACATGCAAATAAGAGTGTCTATAAATATTTTTTTCATGGATTTCTCTGGAAATATGCAAATGAATACCATTCTTCATTGAAAATAGTCATTTGAATATATGAACACTATAAGCAGCACAAACAGCTTCAGATCATGTGAGCAACGTTAGGTGCTACACAGTAATCACACAAACATGCACTGACAGACAAACAATAGAGACTCTGTTCTACATTGTTATATAAGCATTTCTTTCCGTTTGTCTCACAAAGGTGTGAACAACTCTTCCTCATTCTGTGACCTCATTTATCGTCACCCGAGACTTGGGAATATGTGAGCTATGAATCTGCAGAAAGTATGATGGTAACCAGGTGGAAAATATTTCAGAAGTTGCCCATTTCCTTCTTCACATAATCTGACCTACTAATTTGACCTCATCACCTAATCTATCTGATTTGAATTTGACTGTTTTGTTGGTCAAATACTTTTTGACTTTGCTCTTTAAATAAAGTTAGAAATGTTTTCTTTAAGGCATTTTTTCTCTTAAAAAACACGGTAAGAGCTTCACTGTGACACAATTAACCAATAAAAAGCATAAAAAAGCTATGTGATGCAAGTACACTGTTATATATGTATATTATTATTATTATACATTCTGTGCGTCATAAAAGCCTGTAGCCCGAGAGTGAGCGGAGTATAATTCCCTGTTGTTTCAGTGTAGTCGGTCATACTGTATGTCGTACCATTGTGTAATAAAATACCTCGAGATAAGAAAAGATAGATAAGATTATATTAGCACCACCTTTGTTAAATAGACTAAATGTTCTTTTTGATTCTTTTGTTCAACAACTTGACTTCTCTGACCTCCAGGACTATTTTGGTTTTCAAAGTTTACTTGTTTTGGGAAGATTAGTGTCGAGAATCAGGGATTTTGTTTTTTTTTGGGGGGGGGGGATACGTCATGTAACTCAATGTGAATTCTTGCACACGCCTCTCAAACTGCATAATCATATGATTATTTCCGTTACGGTAAAACTCATACACACCCTTAGTTCAACAACACAGGTGTTGTTGATTGAGTTTTGTTTGATTGATTGCTTATACCTGTTTTCTTTTGGTGACGTCAATCAATCCCAGCAGCTCTCCTTGAGCACTTCAAACAAATCAAATAGAATAACTAGAAACAGCAGGGTGAGTGTGCAGGAAGTGAAAATCCTTTGTTTAGACAAATGAACACAAGATTATGTCTGTTCTTTACTTTTATTCAGTTGTTAGTTTTAAGTTCTTCATTATTTTATTTTTTAAAGCCTTATGATTTGGGATTCATTCATTTGTATTTCATCCTATATGTCCACATTTTTTTAAATTCCCTCTACCAATCTTTATTTAAATAGGTCTTTTCAAAATATTTGCAAAGTACTTAACCATTCTCACTTTACTGTAGTAAGCAGCAATACCTCAATGTAAAAATCCTAAAGTCCTGCATTCAAAAACATACTTAAAGTACTGAAGTTTTATCAGCAAAATGTTAAAGTATCAAAGGCGAAAACACTCAATGGCCCATGTAGGGGTTATATTATTATACTGTATATTAATATGTTGGATTATTATTATTACTGATGCATTAATTTGTAGGTAGCAATTTGCTATTGTAGTTTGTTAACTATGTTACTGTTTGGTAGTTTAATCTATAACAATGCATCATATTGAAGTTGATATTAAGTCAATATTTGTAGGTCTTAACATACAAAAAGCTGTGAAATAAATGTATAAAGTATATAAAGTATGGCAAGTAAATATACAATACTCAAGTAAAGCACCTGAAATTGTGCTTAAGTACAGTACTTGAGTAAATGACCTTTAGTTACATACCACCACTGGTATTTACAAAAGATGAACAACAAAGAGCTTAAAATGAATCATTATATAAAATATTAAAAATGATTTTAAGTTATGTTACAAAGGCAATTAACTAGACCAGCTGTCATGTTCCAAAGACGCATGAATGACACGGTTATGTGTGTAATAAGAACACCGTTCTTGTCATTTTGTACACCATGTAGTCTGTACTGACTGTAATGTAATTGCATCCGTGGAATATGCTACGCTCTGAGTTAGTGACGAAGAATAAAAAGTGAGAAAGACCGCTTATGGCGGGTGGGAAGGGAGGTGGATGGGTCCAACAAACACAGGACGACTTTCAACCAGGAGACTGGTGTTTAGTTTCGTGAGTAAAGTTTCTGACGTGTTTTTTAACCAACCATGACGTTTTTCCTAAACCTAACTAAGTGGTTTTGTTGCCTAAACCTAAGCGAGTGGTTTTGTTGCCTCCAGCTAGTACTGCACCTTCATACACACGTGTAATATTCATGTCTCAGTGAGGCAAAACGTGACACTGACACGCTATCCTCTGGTGGACAGGCGGGTCTATTACACACTTTGGTGTGATACTGGGTTGCTCCAGATATGTTGATTTAAACTGAATGTTACTCAACACTATTAATTATATAGAAGTGGATATTGACAATGATTTTGTCGCGAATGTTTATGTCAATTAGGTCAAGTTTAAACTGTTAAAGGTGTGTCCAGTGTGCAGGATCTGGCGGAATCTAGTGGTGAGGTGAGGAGACGGCAACCAACTATAGCCTCTCCCGTGTGCTAAGTGTGTTGGAAAGCTACGGTGGCCGACGCTAAAACGATGCCCCTCTCAAGAGCCATTTGTTGTAAGAGTAGCGTAGGCCATCTGGAGCAGAGCCAGTGTGTGTAGAGTGTGTGTGTGTACGTGGGAAGTGAGTGGTGAAGCAAGAGAGAGAGAGGAGAGCTGCGGCGATGGGAGCGAGTAACGTTATCAACTCCGGCCCAAGCAGGAAAAGTTAACTGTTTGGTTTGTCCGTTCTGGGCTTCTGTAGAAACATGGCGGAGCAACATGGTGGACTCCATGAAGAGGACCCGCTCCCTATGTAGATATAAACGGCTCATTCTAAGGTAACGAAAACACAACGACTCTTATCAGGTGATTATACACTAAAGAAAACATACTTATTAATATTATATTCAATTTCTGCCAATAGACTCGTCCTTTAAAGCCTCTGCACACCCACACAGGTCTTTGCAGCTATTCTGGCTGATTAGACCTCTACTCAGGTTGAAGCTTTAAAGGGACTGTTTGTAAGAATTAGAAAATGCTTGTTTACAGCGACACTTGTGGCCGTTAAGTCAACGAAAGTCAGCGTCGTGCTCGCCCTCACGCTTGTGCTCGCTCTAAATTCACATGAACGAGCATCACTCAACACAGTGAGGCGACACACGTCAGCTAAAACTACAATATCACTCTATATTTCACCTGCTTGGCAGTAATGTTAGCTGACCAGACGGAGGTCTCTCCATGAATCGATGCTGATACTAGTGTTGGCTTTTCCTGCTTCAGCCTCCCGACCGCAGTCGGAGGGAGACACCGGCACCCGGTCAGAGACGACAACGTTTCTCGCTGCGGAGCCCCGTCACTTCACAAGACACGGAAAACCTCTGTTGGTCTGGAGGAGCTGCAGCATTTATTTCTGCACAAACGTCCACTGTACATTCACTAGATATTCTCAGAGCTAAACTAACTCTTCTGCAGTGTGTAGTGTGCGCGCATGCACGTGAGGTGGAGCGAGCTGAGTGAAGGCAGGCAGGTAGAGGAGCAGAGGAGCAGAGGAGCAGAGTACAGCAGAGACTCCGGCCCTGGAGACCAAAGCTACGGTCTCCCCCGCGTCCTCCGACTGCGGCCAACACTGTTTTGCAAGACGGGCTTCACTAGATAGAACTTTGCGGTTTTGGTGCTTCTGTGTAGTTTGTGTTGGAGACTTGTCTGAACAGCGTGGCCACACCGAGCGCGCATGGGACACCGACCCGGGTGATTTATATGTGTAAGAAGTTACAAACAGTCCCTTTAATGGGAGTTCATTAGGTAACAAATCTTAATCTATCATTAAGTGCGTCATTAAGGTGTAACTTGTCCCGGTCTAACAGGTCAAACAACGCAAACAGGAGACTCAGGAAGATTTCAATCAATTAGTCTGTTAACGCCCACACATTCCTGAAAAGAAGCCAGATTAAATGAAAACACCTGTGTGGTTGTTCAGCGGCTTTAAGACTTCTCTGCTTTATTGCTCAATTGTTTCCACAAACTATCAATTGCAATATGTAGTGTTCAGGTGTTACATCAGCTACTCAAAAGTCTTTCCATTTACCCCCTGGCAACAGCAGAGGAACCGTTGGGTTCAAGTACCCCTGGTTGGGATTCATTGTACTAGAATCTAGTACAACATCTAGTAACTAGATGATGATGATGCAAGACTGCAACTCATAGTTCAGCTCTCTGCTGCTCCCCAGTGGTGATCAGATATTATAACCCAGAGCACCACAGAAAATCTAACGAATCTCATATGTATTGTAGCGAGATTGGTGCGTACTACTCTGGGAAGCATCTTATCTCGTCTTGCATCTACTGGGAAGAGAAAAACACATTCTTGTGTCCAGGAAGATTTGGTCAGTGACAGATGTTTTAGTTCGAAAGAAAGAACAAGTTGTTTTTTTAAAGCAACGTAAACTCTGCTATCGACCATCGAGTGTCGATTTTGACATTATCCAGGGAAGATAATAAAATTGTATGACTCTGGGAGAATTCTCTCCCCGTTTATCTAAACAAGAACTGTCAACCTTTTCTGACTTCAAAGGAACATTGGTAACCCTTTCCCATTTACCAAATTAACCCCCTCCTCAACTATGAATCTGCGATGGAGCAACATAGACACCTAGTTTTCATCTGTGGTAATGTGAACATAGTATGTTAACCAATAATTAATTTGTTTAAAAGTCATCATGTGTTAGACTAAGTATTGACTTCTTTGTTGTATAATCATTAATGGTATTTTAATACATTTTTAATGCTTTTATCAGTGATGATCAATAGATGTAATATCTTAAGTTTAAGGTTGTTGAGAATGAGTAATAACTTAACTTAGAATTCAATTTTGACAATTTTGATACTAATGTTTGATCAGAATATTAGTGGTTATATAGCTTTTTGATATGTGTAAAGGGTTAGTGTCATGCAAAGTAAGGAACTCTAAAATTAGTGAGGAGGGAACTTTGATTTTGCGTGTGTAAGATTTATTCAGTAATAGAAATTGAGTTGCTGAATGAGAGGGCTTTGACCCCCTCCCTCCTCTACCTCCCTGAGGGGGGTTAAAGAAAAGATGACACAGAGTCACACAGATTGCTTCAGCAGTCCGCTTGGAAAGTTTGCTCCAAAAGGAGTGGGGGATTCTCTGAGATCCTCTCAGACAACTCTCTCCAAAACTTCTCCGTTTAATACACACATTTCCATTGTGTGTCATTTTCTACTTCATGTTAATTTTCCTTAGTCAAGTGACTTCTAAAGGACAGCATTTTTAAAGATCTTTTGTTTACCTCGCGTGATTTAAATGATAAATGTCAGGCCGGCATTTCAAGTTCTATCCGTGAAATAGATACATTCTCAAAACTTTCAGAAGATCGTCTGACATCAAGCTTTTGTATTTTTCGACGAACTATCAGCCAATCGACTCCAAATCCAA